>CAUOFW020007404.1:0-21087 GCA_963454935.2 Ilex paraguariensis | reverse complement strand
TATTGTTGCCCTGCAGTTTAAGGTTGTTATTATGTGGGAAGTTTCCATTCAGTAAGTCATCATGTTCAGTCAAATTCAACTTTTTTACTACTCCACTCAATCCTATTTACAAGGGATAGCTCTATTACAGATAATTTTTTTTGCGTGGTTGATGTGCATGTGTACAATTACACTTGGTTCTCACAAATGAATTCCCTTCTTTAGCCATCGTGTGTAAGGCACTCAAATTAACCTATTTACTTGTTCATTTGTCTGATTGTTTCAATCAACTCTGAAAAATCCTGTGGATTGTAAATGGTATGATTATCGAGTGTACATTGGTTTATGGGTGTGCCTGTGTACTTCTAGACTTAGCACTTCTAGACTCTTAAGTGTGAATGAGGTAATACCATTTATTAAAGTTACAAGAGAAAGCCTATTAAAACCTTTTTGTTCCCAAAATTGTAGTACAAAAGTCTATACAGTGAGCCAAAAATCTCCTCCCTTGAATTTTAGGTAATCCTATTTTATAAACATTTTAGCTCAATAGTGCCAATGCCCGCCTGAGTCTCCCTATTGTCAATCTGCAAGCTCCAACAATAGATAGTTACATGAACATCAAATGAAGCTTTTACTAACTATTTAACTATCAGTCTGTCCTCTTGCAGAACATGACTAATTTATTTCCATATCCATATTTATTGCAAACATGACTAATAGTGTGCTTAAGCTATTGAAGATTTAGCAAATTAGGAGCTGCTAATTTCATCTCGTGACTGCAACTTCTTTGCCCATTTTTTAGGCCTGTTTGATGATTACTACTTGATGGACATACTTCCATATAGGATATCGTAATAAGTAGGGATTATGCATGTAATGGACGTTTATGAATTGAGGACTCTACCATAGGCCCATAGTATGGAAGTGATAATTGGGAATGGGTGATAGATGCAAGAGTCACGTCTATATATCCAAACCATTGGAGGTATATTAGGATCTCATTCGTTTATTTCATATTTTACTAAATAATTATTGCTGCAAGAGTAGTTATTGATGCTTTACCTGGCCTAGATTAGGCAGTTCTTGATGTTTTGGAACCTATTTATAGCCTATGCATTCTGATGGATTTTGTAGTGATTGATAGTTATTGTTTTTAACTTAAAAATATCTAGCGTTAATGTGTTTTGTTTAACGAGCTTAAAGGAGATTTGGTTATGATCTTTTGTAGGATGTTTCCTATCTTCTACTGAACATTTAAACCGAAATCTCTCGCTTTAGTCTGTTCAGATTTGTGGTTGTTGACCACTCCGTTATCAGATTGTGAACTTTGGATTAGTACTGTGTGTCTGTGCACTAGTGATCTATGGTATCTTTCACACACATTTACGTGTGTATAATTATATTTTTATTTTTGTTGTATTGCTATTTGTTTGTTTGTATAGAGAGCTTGATCGATTATGATGAAGATTGGAAGGAGGAAATGCTACAAGGATTTTTGAGGGCATCGACTCCACCAATAATGAGAAATGCAATATAAAAACTTTAAGCCGCAAACAAGGAGGTGCGTTAGTGTTATGCATGAGTTTTGACATATGAATTGCTCCATGGAAATATTAATCTATGATGTATCTCACAAGCTGTCCTTTTTTGGGTCATTCTATTGGTTGCTTATTTTCTAATTCATTCTTTCTCATATTTAGCTAGGACTTGTATCCTGATATCACTATGTTGTGTTGTATTGATTGACAATGAAAGGTGTGTTGAGAAGGGTGGAACCTAATGTTTGGATGCCAGAGATAGCTTGAGGCCAAAATGAAAAAGGTGATACAACATGGAAAATCGAGGGAAGTTCCATGAAATCATTAAACAACATGATTATGAAATTCCCAGACTTTAGTGAGAGCTTAAGAAAATGCAAAGTTGTCTTTGATTAATTTGGGGGATCCATATTCGAGAACTCAGGGGTCGTTTGTAACGTGTTTGTTTTCGTATCTTTGAAAAAATCAAAAACAGAGATAATTTTTGTCTCTGTTTTGTGATAAACACTGAAACAGAAAACATGTTTGGGAGTTATTTGTGTCTATTAAATTATGAGAACAAAAATAAAAAATCATGTTTGGTAACTACTTCAAGTTTTATCATAAATATGCTTTATAATATTTCATACAATAAAATATAAATCCAAAAGTTCTTTAACCCAACATATTCACTAATTCATCAAAATTCACGTACACAATTCCTTTCACAGGGATGGTTGATCTTCTAAAATAAAGAATAGAAGATCCTTCATCCATATAGCAAAAAAATACATTGTAAACGGATAAAAAGAAACTAACAAGCTCAACATAGCAGCAACAAACAAGAAGCTCAACATAGCAGCAACAAATAAGAAGCTCAAAGGTGAAACACAATTCTCAAAACAAAACCAAACACACATCACAGACCCTCCTCTCTTCCAAATTGAGCATTTTGCAGATCCCAAAAAGTACTGCAACCATGTCTTGCAATCTGTCATCCATTGGAACCCCCAACTTCTGAAATCTGTTATCGATTGGAACCCTTCTTTAAGAATTTTCCCCCACAATAGTTTTGCAATAGGAGGCACAACCTGCTTCCAGGTGACTGCAGCATCAGCTTGCTCCTCTTGTATACTCCTGAATCAGAAAGCCTCCAAACCAACTTCTTTTCCATTTCCATTTCCAATTCCAATTTCAACACAATTCCAAAATAAATACACACACAACACTTACTTAACACACAGACTCACAAACACTTGGGTGGTGTTTTACACAAAGCTTTACATAGATTTAAGCTTATGTAAATCAAATATGCAAATCCATACCCATAATTGCAGATTCATAGACATACCCAAAATCAAATATGTAAATTCCAACCCATAATTGCAGATTCATAGCCATACCCAAAATCAAACACATACACGAGATTGGTGCTTTCAATGGTTTGACTGAGGCTAGACACATACAATTCGACCGAGACAAGCGCGCACACCCACACCCACACACACACCCACAAATTGACACACACACAAACAAAAACACAGATCTAAGTTGTATATACATAGATCTTTGTATATATATGCATATATATACACAGATTTATATATATATATATGTATATATATATATAGAGAGTTTTATATACATACATGCACAGCAAGAGAGAGATCGACAGAGGGTTTTTGTTCGTCTTCATAGGCAGAGCACCATCAGTTTGTTTTCGTAGAGAGAGAGAGAGAGAGAGGACGAAATGAAAAAAATATCAAAATTCTCAACTATTTACACTTCCATAAAAAATACACATCTTTTGTTGCTAAAAATGATTGAATTCGAGACCTCATTAACATTCTTCAGCCACTGAGCGCTTGTTTTGTGTTTTGATTGTTTCTTGGAGCACAATTTTTTTGTTCTCATTTTTATGGCTTGTTTTCAAGACAACTAAGATGAAACAAAAAACAAAAAAAATTACTAAATACATTTTTTGTTTTTATTTTTAACAAAAATTGAAAACAGAAACACAAAACAAGAGACAAAAATACCAAACAAACAGCCCCTCAGTAAGGTGCATGTTTTCATCCCCAGCTTTTTGTGCATGTATATATGTGGCAGAAATTAATCAAAGATTTATCCTATTCTTTGTTGTATGCCTTTGTAAATATAAGTTTAATGTTAGGTTCGGATGTTGCTAGAAGCAAAGCTTTGTGAGGTAAATCATGCATAGTATTATCAATTTGAAAATCTCAATTTTAAATGGTTCAAGTGAAACGTACTTGTGCTCGAACTAATTTATATAAATATGGCCTTTATGACAAATATTACCTTTGCTGCGAATATTGCTTGTGTGGCATACTGGTGTGCTTATTTAGTGAAAATTGACACTTCAGTTGTTGGAGAAATTTACGGTACCTATTTTTTTTTTTTTGGGTATTGTATTGTCATTACAGATTTTATGGTTGCTTTATAATTTTTGAGGGTCATTATACAATTTTTGTGATAAGTTGCGATCGATCCTAAAATTGTTAGAATCTATTGCAAGTCACCAAAAAAGTTACAACTTAGTCCAAAAAAATTGTAATTAAAATATTAGAAGTTATAACTTGACCCAAAAAATTATATTTTTTTTTGTTGTAAATAAACCCAAAACTTAATATTAAATTTCACAAAAGTTATAAAATTTAGAGGTATGGTATTAATTTCTTTTTTTTTAGAGTCTTGTCCTAAGTTGTTTAATGCCATAGGGAATATTGCCCTTGTGGTCTATTGATTGTTGAATCAGCGTCATTTTATCTGGGTAGAGAAATTGGTATATGCTTATTTACGAACCTGTATTGAATATTTAGCAAAAGTTGCTTATTAAATGATGGTGATGATTAGATCTGTGAATTCTTAAAAAAAATTTTTTAATGGAACTACTCATTCAATAATCTTTGTTAGTTTGGTAAATAAAATTTGATAAGTATTTTGGTAAATGTAGCGGTGTTGCTCGGGGAAGATAGAACTTAGAGCCAGATGATTCCTTTATAACTTAAGAGGCTGAAGGATTCAACTCTGCATGTTTGAATAAGTGGCATACATCTATCTAAACACTGTAATGCAATGAGCTTTAAGCGGTGTTGTTTGTTTAGACTAACATTTTTGCCAACAATCCCAAATAAATTTGTTGTTTCCAAACAGGCAGAAATCTGTATTTCTCCTGAAAACATGAAGTCCATCATATGTCTAATGGATAGGGCCCAGCTTGGGTTGGGCAACCCGAAAAAATTAGGATTTGAGTAAATATTCTTAATACTTGGGTTGGATTTAAGTTAAAAAATTCTAACCCGAATTTAGTTTGGGTTGGGCTCGGGTTAAGGCATCAGGTTCAACCCGAACCTGACAAATTAAAAAAAAATTATATAGATAAAGTATTAGCACTAATTTTTTATTTTTGTTCCATTATTTTCTGTCTCTCTCGTTCATTTTTATTTTTGTTCTAGCATTAACATTGTTAAAAATTTGGTTGAAGTTATTGGTTGTTAATTTAGGTGAATATTATGTAATATATGTATTAAGTTTAAAACAAGCAGCCTAGTTTTAGTTCTACCCGAACTCAACTCGAATTAAATCCATAAAGTAACACGAAATCAACCCGAACCCGCTCGAATTAAACTTGGGCAGTGCTCGAGTTAAGTTCCTCAATCGAGGTAGGGTTTGAGTTAAGATTAGAGTTAAAAATTATATACTTAGAATTGAGTTAGAGATGATTATCTAATCCGTCACCCTTACTAATAGAGCACTAGTCGACGGTGTGGTTATGGACTGTTGTCTTTCATAATGGGCTGGGGCTCTGAACTAAAAACATGATTGGGCTCCCCCAAATTCTCTATTAGTTAGTCTCTAAGTTGCATACATCTATATTCAGACTATGTACGACGGAAATCTTATAAGATTTTATACACATTAATTATTTCAAGGGGAATGTTAGGTTACCCAATTATGCTTTTCGGTACTTCATCTTTACCTTTTGGCCAATTAAAATATGCCATGTGTGCATTTTTGTTTCTATTTTATTACATTTTAATTAATAGCCATAGATCATTCAATTCAAAATCAATGATCTGGGTTGTTTTTTGGGATGGTACCACAGGTGCCGTAGCATTGCCGTTATTCCATGGAAACCACTCAAGTAGCTTTAGGTTAGACCAAGGGGGTATGGGACAAAACACAATCCAAGTGGATTTTTTGGAAAATGACTCATTATAGGGAGGAAAGATTGAAGTCAAATGGAGGAAAGTGTTTTTTAATTTTTTTTTTGAGTAGGACCATATGAAGAAAAGTTGAATGGGATGGACTACTACAGTGTCCGCAACTTCTATGAATTTTAGCTGATGATTAGACATTGACTAGAGAGCAAAAGTATAGAGATTGTGGAAGAGCACAAAGAGGTTGAGAAATTTCAACCATCCTTGAGGTAGGCTACATTGTTTTGAAGTTTATACCCCAAAGTCCATGCTTTTGTATAAATTTCCACTTTTGTCATCTTACCCTTTACCCCTAGATTTTTCCCCAAGTGTGGATTTTAGCCGAGGATTAGACAATGACTAGAGAGCAAAAGGAGAGAGCGAGTTTGTGGAAGAGTACAAAGAGGTTGAGAAATTTCAACCTTCCTTGAGGTAGGCTACATTGTTTTGAAGTTTATACCCCAATACCCCAAAGTTCATGCTTTTGTATAAATTTCCACTTTTGTCATCTTACCCTTTACCCCTAGATTTTTCCCCAAGTTGGATTTTAGCCGAGGATTAGACATTGACTAGAGAGCAAAAGGAGAGAGCGAGCTTGTGGAAGAGTACAAAGAGGTTGAGAAATTTCAACCTTCCTTGAGGTAGGCTACATTGTTTTGAAGTTTATACCCCATAGTCCATGCTGTTGTATAAATTTCCACTTTTGTCATCATACCATTTACCACTAGATTTTTCCCCAAGTTTGGATTTTAGCTGAGGATTAGACATTGACTAGAGAGCAAAAGGAGAGAGCGAGCTTGTGGAAGAGTACAAAGAGGTTGAGAAATTTCAACCTTCCTTAAGGTAGGCTACATTGTTTTGAAGTTTATACTCCAAAGTCCATGCTTTTGTATAAATTTCCACTTTTGTCATCTTACCCTTTGCCACTAGTCTTTACCCAAGGGCACGTTTTATTTGGGTATTAAAAAATGAGATTGGATTAAATTAATTTAATATTAAATTTTGATCAAATTATAAGGTCTATTCTTATACCCTGAATTAATACCAGTCCAATGTTATAGTGTGAAATAATGCCATGTGATGGTATTAAATCTATCGTAAGTTGTAACTAGTATTAAGATCGAGAACAAGAAGATTGTCCTTTGACTTTTTTTTTTGGATAGAATTGGATTCAAGGGTAATTTTGTAACTTTGAACTTAACACAATGCATCAATATCTAATTCAAACATAAGATTGGTGTTATAATAATGGACTCTTACTTTGTTCCAATCCTATTTCATTTGGTATCCAAACAAAACGATCCTTAAGGTTTTTTTTTTTGCTACAGGATGGTCAAGCTTACGTTATCTATTTCTTTGAGTTTGGATATTGATCATCATTGTCTGAACGAATTTAAAACATATTCCTTGAGGAACGATTTATAGAATTTTGAGTTACTAGAGGCTAGATTCTAAATCACTCTTAAATGTTAAACAATACCTAATTTTCTTAATCTGGATTTTTCCTTGGAGCCACGGTAGTGCACGTAATTGAAGCAAAATCCACATTTCAAACGGTCCATGTCAACGACTTTGTCAAATCGAATTATTCAATTAACACAAATTTAGTAGTATTATCGTTGTAATACATCATTATCATTGTTCAATTTTCAAGTCCAATATGAAATCCAAGGGAAGCTTCTCAATGTTGCCGTATATTCATCGAAAACCTCCTACATGACAAAGAGAGGAGGTCTGATGTGATTATTGAATTTTTCGTATATTTTGAGCAGCTTACATATGCACCTCGACTAGCTCTCGGTTTGATTAAAGATAAGTCATTTACGTCGAGACTAGAAAATTCATAAAATATAAATTCCTCATTGCCTAACCAAAAAGATTCTCAAAATTTAAACTCAAGACGTCTGAATTTACGACTTGTCCATTTACCATTTAAGCTACCCCTAAGTTAGATTATTTGATTTTTAGTGAAATATGATGGCACCCCTTTTTCTTGTAAGCTTCTTATTAAATATCCTCTTAATAACAAAATATTTTTTTGATTTTATCTAATTGAATTGGAAATTTAAAAAAAAAAAACCAATAAAAATGGCAAAAGGGAAATAAAGTTTGCCATGTTTAGACACATCATCCTTAGGCTCTAATTCATAGATTCATTTTTTTGTTTTTGGTTTAACTATTAGGGTATTCGGGCCGTCTAATTTATATATACATCGATTAATTTTTGTTCAATTAAAGGTGAATTTTATTCACATCGGGACTAATATATTCATGAATTTTATTGATAATTCTCACATGGATTCCTTAATAAATTCTGTTTTATTTATATCTACTACTAATGTCTTGCTTTAAGTTTGACACGGCATTTCTTGGTTATTACTTTTAAACGATTTTTTCATATAAAATAATAAATTTTTCGTATTTTATAGTAACCCAAACATATTGGTTATTGTTCAGCAATTATATCTGCTCGAATTGATACCCTCTCATAAATTGACACGTGTAATTAAAAAATTTCGTTAGTCTTATAAAGTTGCGTACACGTCTATATATATATTTTTTAATACGCAAAGATTAAAAATAAAAATATATATATCAATACATAAAACAGTAATTAACAACTCGGATAGACCCGTAAGTCTATAGACGTCCATATCAATAGGCCCAAACTTCTTGGCGGCACTTGGCGAATTATTAAAGTTAGTTGTCATTGTCTATAAGGGTCCAGCTGGTGGTGCTGGCTATCATAATAATAATATTCAAAATCACGTGAACTGGACTTTGCTGCGCCGTCGGTGGCAGCTTCCCTAAGTTTTCGTTTTACTGGGACCCACATTTGAATAGGTGTCCCGTTTTTACTCTTTTTTTTTTGGGAATTATTTCAAAAAAAAAAGTCAATCATATAAAATAAATGAATAATTAAACAACTAAATAGGAAATAAATGAGCAGATTCTAGTTGAATAATGTATATAAGTGATCCCTCTACGTTTGGGGTCACTCCCGAGTCACGAAGAGAAAGTTCGAAAAAAAAGGGGGTGTGATTCTATTAATGTTCGGATGTTTTTTAGTTATGTTTAGTCAATGTTGTTTTATGTTTGGGTGCATGTATTATATGTATCTAATTGATATGTTAAATTCTAATTTTAAGCTCCTTCATCTTACCCCCAAAACAAATAAATAAATAAATAAATTTTCAAATACAACTAATTAATCTTCACAAATGTGCTTTCCTAAGGTGAGATAACATTGATTTACAGACAATAATTAAGTAGTATATTTGGAGGTTACGAGTTTGAGTTTCAAAAATAAATTTTTTCCGTACAGAGGTAAAATTGAATACATCTAACTTTTTCCAGACTTACAATGACGCAATTCACGTGCAGTATATCTATTAGTACCATGTTATATGACTTTTGGTCTATTGAAAACGGTTAGCAACACTAAAGTTAGTGAGATTTTTTTTTAATATAAAGTGTTTAGACTTACACTGACTATTCCCTCGAATTCGAATACTGATCATCACAATTTGAATGAATTTAAAACATATTTCATGAATAACAAGAGTGAGCTGTGACAACTCGTATTAAAAAAATTAATTGCTAACATGTAATTTAAGTAGTTAATTATAATCTTATATAGTTAATGATCATTTTTATAAATTTTAAATGAACAAATGAATCTCAAATATAATTTTTTTTTTTGTGAAAACAACTCAAATAAGTATAATATATGTTATATTTCGTATTAAAAATAAAATGTGCAATACATTACATATAAAAAATATGTGAACACATATATAGATTACAATAGATATTTTGTCTATTAGAATAAAAAAAAAAGCAACTATGAGAGAATGGACATTTGTCCAATCGCGCTTCGTTGGAGGCCAAGCCACAAATTGGCTATAAATAGCCATCACCTGGCCATTCGAGCATGGCATGAAAGAGAAGAAAGGAAGGGAAAGGGAGAGAGGAAGAGAGCAAGGAAGAAAGAAAGAGAGAAAAAGATGCAGACAGAGAGAGATTTATGAGATTTTGGGGTCAAAAATTAAATAAGAAATTTTACTTTCGATTATTTCCAAATTGAAGTGTCCTATTCGGGGTACTTCAAATTTCTTATTTATTGAAGTAATTAATGATTTTGAGGTATAGAGCATTATACAATATGTTGTTGTCTTTTAAATTTCTTTGCGAAGAACATTCTTTCATTATTTGAAATTTTGTATTCTTATTAATTAGTATAATTTATATGAAATTCTGTCAATGTTATTGGTTGACATGTATTTGTACATTGGGCTAAAAATTTTGGAATTGATTGGTACATGTACGAAGTGTATTTGAGAGCATAATTGATGAAATGTAATTATGGCCCTGCGGGGTGCGATTGTGATTACAGGCCTGAAGGTGTAATGGTTCGATATGAATATTGATTTTAAATGTTCAAGTGTCACTTGTCATGTCACCAAGAGGATCAGAGTATGAGACTAGGTTTGACAGATATTGAGCTTTGTGACTTATCGAATTGGATTCTTGATTCTTTTATTTATGATTGTCTATCGATTGAATTATTTGGTATTTGATCATTCATATTCTTTTCTCGTTGAGTATACTGTTTTCTGTCATATTGTATGCTTCCCCGCCTTTAATAATTTTCAGGATTATCTCAGAGGGAAGAACCAGAGTTGATATTTGAAGAATCGAAGACAGACGAATCTTGATATAATTTTTAACTTTGTGGGATTATTGAGGTGATGTATAACTTGAACAAATTCGTTTTTATATTGAGGAGATTATTTTATTGGTATTTGGAGATCAAAATTGTAATTATAAATTTATCGAGACAATTAAAGCTGGCCTTATATTTAGAAATTTATTTATAATTTATTATCGATCAATTAATTTAATCAAGTAACATGTATGAGAAACCGAGGCGTTACACGGGCAATGCTTGATTACATGCTTTATGTTATCTTATTAATCCCCCTGCTGCCCCGCCCACCGCCGGGGGGGGGGGGGGGGGGAGGTGTTTGATATTTGCATTCCCCATTTATTATGGGAAAGATATTGAGTTTTATAGGTGGCCAGGAAAGGTATTGAGTTAAGAGTTATTAGGAGTTAGTTATAATTTATTAATTGAGTTCAAGTTATCATACAAAAATTAGTTGTTATAAAACTATATTATAACTTCAAAAAATTGGGACTAATTTAAAAATGTTAGGACTAATAACAATCAAACTCATTTTACTAGAAACACATTTGAATGAGTTCTTAATGTTTTCCTATTTTATAATACTTTCGGATACGAAACTAATCTTTTTTGTATCTTCTCTTGTCATTTATTATATATATATATATATATATATATATATATATATATATATATATATATATATGTATATGTATATGTGTTTGTGTGTGTGTGTGGGCGCTTGCTTGCTTGCTTTTCGTTGCTTGCTTGTGTACATTGATCAATTAGCAAAGATTAGAATCAGAGAAATGGTAGTATTGGGTCAACCACCAAATAGATACTCTTAATAAACTGATAAGATGGGTGTGGTTTTCAACACCCCCCAAATTATTAAATGAGTATTGTTATTGAAATATAAACATTTATTTTTATTTATTGATTTAATGATATAAATTCAATGCAATTATTAGATTAACACCAAGTTTTAATATTTAATGAGATTTATAGTCAATCAAAGGATTATAATAAAAGGTTAATTACAAGTTGCACCTTGAAAGATAGTTCCAATATCAATTTAGATCCTTAAATATCAATTTAGATCCTCAAAGATCAAAAGTCTCAATTTACACCCTCAAATATAAAAATTTGTATCAATGTGCACCCCTAAAGATCAAAAATCTCAATTTATACCCTTAAATATAGAAATTTATCTCAATGTATACCCCTAAAGATAAAAATTCTCAATTTGTATCCTTAAAGATATAAATTTGTATTAATGTGTACCTAAAACTAAATTAATAAATTATACGTAGATCACCTCATGTTTATCACTTAATTATTTGGACCCCTTTACATTTAGAATATTATTCCTACATCTCATGACGTTTGTGTACGTGTAACAAATAACCCATTTTCGTTGATATATGTTAATATAACCGTTAAAAAAATATGATTTTATCCTAATAAAAAATTATAATTTCATATTACCTTTTATTTTGTGAGTCCGATATACTTTAAAGTTAAAATCAAACTTATCATTTGAATGTCCAATAAAATGTAAATATTTATATATTTTTTATATCCAATGCAATATATCACTCAATGTGCAACCCTTTATTCTATTAGACATTCAAATAGTAAGCTTAATTTTAAACTTTAGAGTATATTGGACTCATAAAATAAATGGTACTGATGATGAACAAAATTGTCTTCGTGCAAGATCAACATTCAAGTATGTAAGGGTGTGATTAATGAGCAATTAATGAGTGATAAACAAGCAATCAATGTCAATTACAAGTAAAACAATAAATAATAGATCAACACAAGGATTTATAGTGGTTCGGTCCGGGTGACCTACGTCCACTCTCGAGAATGGCAGCGGCGGCCTGTGTTCTTTATTGATGTTGATGAATGGTAGTACTCTGGGGAGATATAGTGCTTTTGGGGAGACCGAGAGAAAACAATGAGTGTAAGGTTCGGAGGCGTCGGAGGTGTGCCCTCAATGTTGAGAGAGCTTACATTATATAACTAGAGTAAGGTAATGGAGGCGGTGACGTGAGGGAAAAGAATTCTATTGCTTTGACAAGTATTGCTATAGTAGGAGATCTTCTATATCTATCTCCATATTATCTTCCCTCGTGCTTCTATTCATCCGGAGGAGAACATTAGTTGGACCTAGAGTACCAAGGTGAGGAGGAGCGAAGAGGGAGGCGCCCAAGGGGCTAGCCCAGGTGGCGCCCAAGGGGCTAGCCTAGGCGACACCTAAGGGGCCAGCCTAGGAGGTGCCCAAGGCTGCCATGGGCGGCGCCCAAGGGCTCCCTTGTCCTCCTCCTCCTTCGACCGTTGGCTTTTGATGCTGTCCTCTTGGTGTCTTCCTTGATGGTTGACATTGGACGCTTTTTTGGGCTTTCTCGATTTATCTAGATTGGACTTGGTCCAACAAAATCCGGGCTCATCAGGTAATATAAAATTATAATTTTTTATTATGATAAAATCATATTTTTTAACGGTTATATTAACAGATATCAACGAAAAGGGGTTACACGTTACACGTGCACAAACGTCATGACATGTAGAAGTAATATTTTAAATATAAAGGGGTCCAAATGATTAAGTGATAGACATAAAAAGATCTAGGTATAATTTATCAATTTAATTTTAGGTGCACATTGATACAAGTTTCTATTTTTGAGGGTGCAAATTAAAATTTTTTTATCTTTGAGAGTATAAATTGAGATTTGAACGATCTTTCAAGATATAATTTACAATTAACCCTATAATAAATTAGGTCTCAACAACGTTTGCTATTGAATTTCATTTGTTTACAATTTATAAATCTTCCTTTGGAGAATTTCATGCAATAATGGTAACAAGTGGAACCATAAAATGCTTGTTAAACTTAAGGGTTAATAGTATTTTTTATCTCTAAAGTATGTATGCTTATCAGTTTGATCCTTATTGTATTAATTTTATCAATTTGGTCTCTAAAACTTCAATTCATGTTATATTGGTTTCTAATCAGAAAATTTGTTAAATTTTTTGACGGATCACATAACGTGATTACATAACCAATACAAGATCATTCTAATAAAAACTTAAAAATTCATCTGTATAGGGACTATTTAAACACAAATTGAATACTTTATAAATCAAATTGATATTTTAAAGACCAAATTAATAAAACGTGCATACTTTGAAGATTAAAAATATTATTAACCCTAAATTAATGTCATTAAAATCAGGGTTCATATCTCATTAAAATCGGTTGCATTTAAGACCAAGCGATCAAGATGATTGGTGTTGCATGGGACAAAAAAAAAAGTACAAAATTATACTTTGATCCCCTCAACTATGATATATTTCTACATTACCCATTCAATTATCATATTTTCACATTAGACTCTCAATTATGATATTGATTTGACATCACCCTATTTATTAGTGTCCGTTACAATATATTCTAGTAATATAGTCTCACTTATTTACTTTCATGCAGGGTGGGTGCATGGAATCTGGTAGGCTAAACTGACATATTAAAAATGAAAACGACTACAATGAATGTACACATAATCCTAACTACCTCGATTATAACAAATATATATATATAAACTGCCCCATTAGAAGCGTCATGCATGCAGACAAACTTTACATTTTTTTACGTGTTTGCATAAAATGGTAATCTTTATATTATTTTATTTTATAAATATCAGTATCTATGGTTGACAACCATGCTGAGATTATTTTATTATGTGAAGCTATATTATTATTTGGTTGAACAACTTGTTGCCATCAGACTCCAAAAGCTGGCTGCTATATAAACACACACACATACACATATA
Organism: Ilex paraguariensis; assembly: GCA_963454935.2. Taxonomy (NCBI): domain Eukaryota; kingdom Viridiplantae; phylum Streptophyta; class Magnoliopsida; order Aquifoliales; family Aquifoliaceae; genus Ilex; species Ilex paraguariensis. The sequence continues at coordinate 6,845 of CAUOFW020007404.1, read as the reverse complement.
AATATATATTGGTAGGCCTATTAATCATGTCGGGTGAGGCGAGTTTGGGTCAAAATATATTCTATTCATATTCGATTCATTTATTAATCGTGCTTGATCGGATTCACTCGTTTACAAAACGAGTGACTTAAAAAAGACACAAACTCTTTAATTTTCTGTTATGTTAATGAATCGTGTTTTATTTTGACACTCCTATATATTGGTTCTGATTTGAAAGAGTTGACAAATATTAAGTAATATCGTGTTGCAGATGATAGAACACCATAGTCAGTATATGAAAAATAAAATTCTGCATGAAAAATATATAGCACATTTAACTATTAGGCATTACAAGAGGAGTATTTAAACAAGTAATACAACGAAATGAATCCCATAAAATCTGCTACAAATAGTTTGATTTTTCCTTATTTTTTGGACTTGCTGAATCATTGTTTTAGTTTAAACTTATTGTTGTTAGAGATCCAATGCCCCTCAACGTCTCTCCACTGATTTCAGCAATATTGTGAGAGTCTTCCCTTTTTTTTCTCCAAGAATTTTGTGCTTCCTTATTGCTCTGTTGACTCTCACTAATGTTGAGTGTACCGAGTTGTGATTTGTTGCTAATAACGCTGAGGCTGCTTTATTTTTTAACATATGTATTACAAACTCAATTCGTAAAACGAGGTTTCATACGTGATACTAAAGTTATGTAGATCTAGCAGCATTCCCCTAAAATTCAAGGACATGACTATCATATACGAAACCATACAGTATATATTTGGAGTAAGCTAATAATGAGATCAGCTAACATTAATTATTTAAAAAAATATACATGCCAAACTAGTTTTTGTTGCATGCAGTCATCAAGAAAAAGATTCCCTCTACTGACTCATAGACCACAATATATATATATATATATATCAAACAGGAGATGGCTCATGACCTTAAATGTTAAACAATGAACAATTTATCGTAAAGATAATCTTTGAACTGAACCCCACTCCCTTTTTTTATGGAGTTGTCCTGATCTCCAACATCACTAAAATCTTTTTGGCCGTCTGATATTCCAATATTCAAGTCAACGTGTCACCGTTGCATTACATATATATGTAAAGGGTGGGTGTGTGTGTGTGAGAGGGAGAGAGAGAGAGAAGCATAAGACGTCACGCATGTGATCTGAGTCAATGTTGTTGAATTAAATGAACAATTTAGTCAAATTATGGACTGAAGAAGAGTCAAAGAAATCGATTAAATCATTAAACTGTCAATAAAAAGGGGTATGAGGCATATATATCCGGACAATATGTCCTCTGTTTTCTCTCTTTGCGATAATCTCCTTGAATGCTCGTGGGGTTAAGTTCAAGGGGAAGGCATAGTCAATTTATAATATCAATTAAATGACTAATGAGTCAAAAAAATGGAAGTGTATGTCACACCTTTCGGCAAAACAGACACCAAGCTGTTCAAAAAACAGCTAGAGCAATGACTAGCCAACTTGCCCATCCTTCTCTCTCTCTCTCTCTCTCTCTCTCTCACAAACACACACATATACATACGTGTACACAGAGACTAGTGTTGTGATCGTGCAGCAATTATGGTGAATAGTAAAGAATCAAACAATTAAGAAAGTAAGAGAAAATAACACACAGAGATTTAAGTGGTTCGACAATGTGCCTACATCCACGAGAGCGAGCGCCCGTTCTTTTCCATTATAGAATAGGATTACATCTTAAGTATTTATATAACACTAATATAGACGTATTTACAAAAATATCCCTGTACCGTACCGTGAGGGCGTTGCCCCCGCACCCCCAACTAATCAGCGTCCCCTTTATATAAATCCCGCAAGGCAGATGCCGTCACAGGCTCCGCCCGCTCCGGCATCTGCCTCTTTGCCATTATGCACACAGTAAATATGAGTCACACATATTCTAACAACTAACACACATATATGAAAATCTATTAAAAAGGACAAAACTTGTCTTTGCATTATAGACAAACCTGACACTCTGGGACTGCACTGCACATGAAGGATAAGTTGAGAAAAGTTAGAGAGAGGGAGAGAGAGAGCTGTGACCTTTGTGTAATGATGAGGCAAAGGGTAGAAAGAATCAATCCCCAGTGCGTAACAATATGGACTGCCCATAAAAACAAAGCTCCAAATAGTATATACCTTGTTATATGCTGAGACCATATCACAAATATTTTTTTTCTTTGAAAAAAATAACAGAAATTTAGATAATAAATGTGATGCTTATAAATAAGTATTACAAATAGGATTTTATGTAATTACTAACAGGCATGTGATATTTTATCGTTTTATTAATTTTATCAAGTAAGAATAATTAATGAGAACCATTATAATACAAATCTTGTCCATCGAATAATTGAAGACAGCCAAGATGCAGTTTGCTAGGTAAGAGTTAAAGCATACGTTATATAGAGCATGATTAAAAAAAGTGGTGTGGGTCCATCTATGATCTTGATATAGATCAGCCATCGTTGTATTTTTTTTTATTTTGATCAGATCAGCCATCGTTGTTGACCCATAAAGAATTGCACCACTTTTGTTTTGTGGTCCACAATTGGACAACAAAATGATAAAATAAATAATTGATTCAGCTCTCATAAGTTCCAGTCATTGACTTGAACAGCTCATGGGAAGACTTTTCATTTCAATTTTTTTTTTTTTGCAGATGGATATTTTTTGCTTCTAGAATAATGTTTATCTTTTTTTTCTTGGGTTTTACCAACCAAAGTTTAAAAAAAATTGAAAAAATATGTGATCGACCGGGATTTTTGCTAATTATTTTAGAGCTCAAAAAAGGGATTTGTATTTATCTGAAGAAGAAAAAATAATAATTATGTGATTGCTAGGGAGATCCTTTTAGTTATTTTAGGGATCAAAATGGATTTTTATATATTAATCCAAAATTGAAGGAGGATTTGACTACAATTTTCAGCATAATATTTGCTTTTAACATAAAAAAGTTCTTTTAACCTAAAAAAATAGAAAGATCAACTACCATGTAATACTAAAAACAGACGAGTAAGTGTGAGAGATTCTCATTATTATAAAATTTTGAGAGGATCAGATGTATATAATATTACTTCTGCATGTAAAGAGAGGTTATCTTTCCGATTCAAATCCTTGACACCAAAGATCATAGTTGAACAATCTCAACCCTGTGCTAAGACTCATCCTCAACTACCATATACTCCAATTGTTACTTAAAGTATTTGATGGATTTAAACAATATATGTTAAAAACAAAAGATTTAAACAATTATTTTGAACTGCATACAACGGAATAATAAATGAATGAAGAATTTGTTCATGGGAAAGCGGTAAAAAAAAACACCCAAATTACATTTATGTGATTTTGTCTCCAACCTGAAACTTTTCTTACAAGGGAGAATTTCTTTTGTAAAGCAATAAGACCATAATTGGTATCTCCATTAATGGTAAATAATCCGGGCCATTTTAAAGCATAAGCCAGGCTAGGTTATTATCGATCCCACCATTGTCATCACCTGTTTAGTATGTTAAAATGAAGTTAAGGACTTAAGCAGAATCTCTCTCCTTCTTCTCTCCTTTTGTCCCATCTACACATTACTAATTAAAGCCAATACATTTATGCATGCATCCAATAGAGTGTGATACATGTAAAACATCTTAATTTTATATTTTTACATTGTTCTATTATATTTCTGCTAAACAAATTATGATTAATCTCTATGGATCCTAACTTATCTGTAATGCGTGCATTGACATATAAATTGAAGTGTTCAACTTGATTAACCGAAGAAGACAATGGTGCTTTGCTAAGCAGATTATGATGGATTTCTATGAATTCTATCATACTTGTAATATGCCTCCCCAAGTAATTAATACATTGAAGATATAAATTGAAGTGCTTTACTTGAACCGAAGAATACCATGTTTAGGGATGACAATTTATAATACGGCATGAAAAACACAACTTAAAATCGACACGAAATTAGCTGGTTATAATTGATCATTTTTCGACACAAACCCGTTAACACGAATAATAAATGGGTCGGGTTAGTATCAAATAAGAATAATACAAAAGCGACTCGATTAACGTCTTTAACTAGTATTATACGAATAAACTGTTAAATTTAATTATATTTTATCAAGTGTGTGTGTTTAGTTTGGTGTAATAGTATGTGTTTATTTTGGTGTAAGTGTGTATGTATAATAGTGTGTGTGTGTTTATTTTGATGTAATATTGTGTGTGTCTATTTTGGTGTAGTAGTGTGTGTATTTTGGTGTAGTATGTATCTACGTGTATGTGTGTTTATTTTGATGTAATACTGTGTGCTTATTAAAAGTTTTAATTATTTTATGGGCTAATGAATTTAACCAAACTCATTATAACACAATCCATTATAAACCAAACTAAACTTTATGTTCTCATCATTTGAGGTCGGTTATATGAGTCTGTCTTCGTCATTCATTTTGGTCATGTGTAATATACTCATTTAAGTTAAAACATATATTATTATTTAGACATATCATAATGGATCCGATATAGTTTTACGCTAGCTATCGGTTACCTAACGAAATCCTTCTCCTTTATCCCGACTTGGGATAGACAATGTTGAATACAATATTAACGGAGTTGATATTTGGATTGAATTTATTTTAAACTCAATCCATTTTAACCCAGTCCATAACCGACTTAATTCACCCATTTGTTACCCCTAAATAGAAGTAATTAATTAGATCAAAAGATAAGATTCTTGAATTAAGTACAAATAATATTTACCTTATACCAAATAAGCGGCAGTGAAGCTAATAATCTGAACCGAAAAGAACAGAAACTGGAATGGAGGAACTTAGGCCACAGATAATATTGAGGGGACAGCAATTAGGAGACTAACCACATGGGCGGAGGAAGATCTTAAAGCAAGTCAATAACAATACCATTCTAAAGTTGTGAATTGATATTTCTAAGTCATAAGATTTGGGTGACCATGTTTTTTTTTATTTAACGGTTAGGAGTGTTCAAGTTAGTTTATACGCACTTTGATTAATCTCTTTTTCGATCTGGTCAAAAACAGATAATTCACGTCGGAACTACGGTATTCATGTGGGATATATCTCCCATGGTTTATTTTTAAAGAGTTATTAAAATTTAAACTCAAAATATCTGAATTTACAACTCAATTTTTATTAGAAATACCCTAAAAGGGTTAAACCCATGTCTTTAGCTCTACTGGAATTGGGTGCTGAAAAGAATGCTGGCCGACAAACTCTCATTTTTGTGGCTATCATGACTGAGAAGAAACCGGTGGCAGGAGAGAAAGGTGCATTTTGACCATAACAGGTTTGCATTTGTTTCTATCTTCTGTGTTTTCAATTGACAGCAACTTGCCTGTGGGGATCATAGAAATGACATATTCATCTCCAATAAAGTGGATGAATGAGTGGGTAGAATTTAAGAAGTTAAGGATCACCTCTTCTAATATCATGAAAAAACTCATATTATATAACAAAAAAAAATAAAAAATTAAATGACCTTTAATAATGAAATGGTGAATTCTAATTACATAGATGAGTGCTCCTCTTACGTCCAAAGACATTTGTTAGAATGAGCTTGGTGACTAGAAAAAAAAAAATTTGTTGCAATATCAGGTTACAAAAATGACTTTATAATGAACAATCAATACAATAGTTGCGATTGTGTCACGTCAGATGGTGTACGTGAAATGGTGCACAATATTATTCTTTATGAATTTGGATCGAATTTCAAATAATGAAATTTAATCTAACACAACTGTATATTAAGAATTTAATTATATCACACTTGCAGATTGTGAAATTGAAATGGATTATAAATGATTTGTCACACACACGATCCTATATATAATGAGATTGTGATTTTTTGGTGGGTAATCATGAGATTAAATTGGTCCAAGCTTCACCATCTTACCTACCCTTTTGAAATATGACCCAATTTCAAAGCATCAAATTTGTGAGGGGTAGCTATGGGCCTATGAATTAACAGAGTTGAGCCTGTAAGTTATGTTGTTTGACATTAGAAAATAAATTTTTGAGCAAAAAAAATAAAATTTATAGGATGAATTTTTTACCATTAGATCAAAATAGATAGAAATTTAATAAATATTGACTGTTATTATATTTTATAATTTGTGTGATTCAAGTTGGTAGCCATCATATTATATAGATTAGTTTGATCTCTTTAAATTTTATATCTTTCTTGAACTGATTTTTCATTATTATTTTTGGCAAACCATTTTCTTTATAAAAAAATATCCATGGAAACCATTAAATATGAGTTAAATATATTTTGTTTGTATGCACAGACCAAATGTTTAATGAGCTACATGGATATATATTATTGATGGTGATTATGTATATATAGATTAACCTTATTTATACATATTTTTTTTCAATATAAAATTCTTCTATTGTTAGATTTCGATGAAAATTATCATACTTCTATTAAATGTATTATCATGGATTAATGTCGTCTTCAAAATGAGCACTTGAGCCCCCCTGATTGCCATTAAGTATCGAAGGTTAATTTCTCAATAATGCTAACTTTTCTTATCATTTTATTTTATTAAATAATGACCTGATAGAATCAAAATTATTGAATAATTAACAAGACCCATTTGGCATCGGTCCAAGTGCAATTGATACGAAGAGATTTAAATATAAATCAGTGTATCTTTGTTGTCAATTTCTAGACACACTCTGGGTGCATGTGTTCAAGTTTTGAGAGAGATTGTCTGAAAGAAACTAAATTCTCAACCTTTGTTTTTTATTCATTGGCCATCGGTATTTAAGCTAATTTGTGCATATCTCAATTAGTC
>CAUOFW020007403.1:351382-385611 GCA_963454935.2 Ilex paraguariensis | reverse complement strand
CATAATCTTGAATATTACGAAGCACCACGGGGTTTGTTGACGAAGAACCAACATGATAAATGTTCATAGAAGATTGATTTGCATGGGCCACCATGGAAACTATCATATTATTCACCACCATGTCTGCTGGAATCTGCACATGCAATCTCTGAATTAGACTTCATACTTGGACTACCTAAGAGGACATTATGTGAGAACCTTACCGACACCGATGTATGCATATGTGCACGGGAGCACATCATAAGAAAATTTAGTTTTTTAGCAACCAAAAGATTCGTCGTTAAAAATAATATTTTGATCACTACAAGTTTTCCTATCACAAAATAAAACCAAAAATACAAGAATCACAAAAAGTTTATAGCGATGAATTTTCAAATTCGACTTAAATAATTAACTTTTTGTGATAATACCATTTCGTGGCTAAAAGTTGACATTCAGCAACAATTCGTTTTGTCACACAAAATTGACTTTTATCAATGGCCATTTGCCATTATAAACAACACAACAATTCGTAACTAATTGTGAACATTTGACATCAAATATTTGTTGTTGTTGAAAACCAAATGTTACAAATGTCAAGTTATTTTTTTTATATAGTCATGGTGGTGTTAAAAATGCGAAAGCTTAACATGATAAAAGGAGAAGAATGGCATCAATGAACAAAATTTTTGAATCACCTTCATGAAGGTTAAGAATATTCATCATCTGTTTGTACACGATATGAGTTGCACCACAGAGGATTATTATTGAGTAAGAAAAATGAGGGAACTCACCGCATCAAGTACAGTTTCAGGATGACCAAAGAAGCACCTTATTCTTCCTTTGCCATATCCAACAATAAAGCTATCGACGGTTCTGTGAACAGTGAACACAAAAGATGATCACTTTGACTATTTTTTTAGTTAGCTATATAAGAAGATAACATTGATCTCATACTGTTGTTTGCTTAAAAAGCTTCTGCTTGGTTACACCATAAATATCAAAGAAGGATTTCTATGAATTACCTGATCCCTTCAACCCAACCAGGAAATGGCTCTTTGTAGGTACTGGTTACGATGGTAGGACGAATGATAACTACTGGTATGTTTTCTTTGAGGTGCCCTACGAGCATCTCTCCCATTGCTTTTGTAAATACATAGGTATTTGGCCATCCATACTTCCTTGCTCTGAGAGAGAGAGAGAGAGAGAGAGAGAGAGAGAGAGAGAGAGAGAGAGAGAGAGAGAGAGAGAGCTTAATGTCACAAATAACACTAGGGTAATCCGTTTGTTTGTAGTGACATGTGAGAAGCACAAATCACATAGTTCTATATAATGTGGATATGTTTATTTGAAAGCTGAAAAGAAAATTAGTGATCTCGTATTATATGAATAGTTTTGAGTGATAATATTTTATTTCTATAAATATGGTTAAGTATTGTATTTTTTTGGTCCGTGGACCTAAATGCGGTGTGCTGAACCATTTAGATCTCTGTAATTTGTTTCCTTATCTTTCCTATCTCCCTAAAAGTTGAATCAAAATTATTCTAGACAAAAAGAGTTAGAACATGGGGTATCAGAGATAGCTATTGGCAATCCTGGGTCAACTCGTCAGAACAAGTTGTTGATTATCGTTGATCCATGGATGATGATTTTCTTTTCGCATAATACTTCAAGCAATATAGCGTGCCAGCATTTAAGATGGTTTTTTTTGAAAATTATGCTTATGGAGTTTGAGCTATGCTATACAATGGTTTGTGAGCTACTAGGCCAACATCCACCAAGTATTGGTTTATATCTTGGAAGCACGCGTAGAGGTCACTGGTCTTTATCTTGATAGAATGGTGAAACCTTAACCATTGAGTCATCCCAAGATTAGGTAAGATGTGGACCAAGACACATAAAAGATGCAGATTGAGACACAGACTCTTGAAAATAGAGAAGATTGTGAGGACTCATGAGAGTGATTTGCACATGATGCTTGTAGAGAATAGTAGATCAGAATCAAGGGAGAGCTAACTCGTTATTGTTCACACACGAAGCGAGTTTTATGGGTAATCACATGTAAAACCCCCAAATTAAACAGGTAAAGAATTGAAAGAGTTTTAATACAACATGAATAAGTTTATTAGAGACCTGATACGAAAGATAAAAATCTAGTAGTATCGAAATAGTTTTGTGTGACAATATTTGTTTTGTATAAATACTGTTGAATATCAAATCAATTATGAGATAGATAGATAATAATACATCTATTTAGTTTTTTAGTCTGTGGGCATATGTATTTTTTGGTCTGTGCACATAAGTATAATGTACATAACCATTGAGTCATCCCAAGTATTATTTCCCTGCAAGTGATATCCAAATTATTCTAAACAACAGTAATTCCAACACTGGGTATGATTTATAAAGCTAAGGACTTTGGAGAAACACTTAATATTTGAAAGTTTGACCTCACCAAAAAGATTATATGATTCAAAGTATTCAATTTATAACGGTGACACCAATCAATTATAAATAAATAAGTAGGCCGAAGTGAACTTCACAAATTCTACATGGTGTTAATTAAATGTGGAAGTTATTGATAGTTATAAAATTTGACCGTATACACTAAGTCTACATGTTTATTTATAATTGATTGATGATATTATGTGACGGTGATAACATGGTGTCACTCTTTCTCTAAATGTTTTCTTCTCCTAGATAATGTAAGTTGACTAAATTCCCATCAGACACTACTTCTAAACTAAGGTGATAGGATCCAAAAACAAGCCTAGAGTCCGACCTTTGGATTCCAAGAGCCTTCATGGCCGATGTAATTGTTCGCTCCAAAGCTTTTTCACCGCGAAGCTCCGTCAGTCTTTCCTCCACCACTTTCTTCTCTTCATCAATGTCTAATCCAACTGTCCCATTAAGTGCCTCACCCATGGTGTATGTGTTCTCCACTNGAATGGAGGGCTTGGGATCATAGTGTAGTGTGAGTTTTTTTGGGAAAGGATAAAAATGGTTGTTTTATAGTTTTTTTTTTTTTTAACTTTTGTCGGTAATCAGACTTGTACCAATTACTGTATTGAACTTGGATCTAGTCTCAACAATTCGACCTTGTTCAAACTACCATGCTGAAATATGATGGAGGGGCTGACTTTTAAGGGATATAAAAAGTGTTGAACCTGAGACCTCTTGTATTATAAGAGGGTAGACTTGAATGATAATATTATTTTTCATAACTCAATGGGTTCATTAGGTTAAAGGACAAATCTCAATAACTTTAAATGTAATTACTTGCAAATTTAGACAAACGTAAGTCATACCTTTCCTCAAAGTTGGTTGTTGCAGCTAGATTAACCACAATATCTACTTCTCTCCACATCTCTTCCAGTGAATTGTGGTCGTTTATTCCCAAATTCTCACAAGTGATGTCACCAGGGACCACAGTGACTTTTCTTGAGATAAACGTGCTGAGATTTGTACCACATTTCTCTTTTAAGACCCTAAACAGGTCTTTTGCTAAAACCTATATGATTAAAAGGATAACAATGTCATACATGGTGGTATATCAATCATATTCAAAATTTTGTAAAGAAATGATGGTAATCAAAAAATGCAAATTACANATTTCTCTTTTAAGACCCTAAACAGGTCTTTTGCTAAAACCTATATGATTAAAAGGAAAACAATGTCATACATGGTGGTATATCAATCATATTCTAAATTTTGTAAAGAAATGATGGTAATCAAAAAATGCAAATTACTAAGATTTGCAACCCATGTCAAGGATCAAATTTCATTTTAAAACAGTCAAAATGTTTCTATTTCTGTAGAAACTAAAATGAATTAGTGATTAAATATCTAAATTCCGATGTTTGGAAGTGTATTGGAATGTTTCGGAAATAAATTTTTACATTTTTTTTATTCTATTTTCGAAATACTTTTAAAACATTTTTGCTTCTTAGATGATTGAAATAATAAATCAAAACAAAATTTTTCNAAATGTTTCTATTTCTGTAGAAACTAAAATGAATTAGTGATTAAATATCTAAATTCCTATGTTTCGAAGTGTATTGGAATGTTTCGGAAATAAATTTTTACATTTTTCTTTTTTTTTTTATTCTATTTTCGAAATACTTTTAAAACATTTTTGCTTCTTAGATGATTGAAATAATGAATCAAAACAAAATTTTTCAAAAAAAATAAACATTCCATTGATGTGTAGCAATGATATACAAAAGAAGAAGGTATACCCCCTTAGAACATGCAACAAAGACATTAAAAGTAAACAAATCTCTGAGGGGTGCACATTCAACATAAGCGCCTCCGAACAGATTTGGCAAAAAGTACAATCAATACAAAGAGTTAAACTATTATCCAGTGTAGTAAGCAAACAAATGAAGCAAGGTGTGGAATTTAGGTAAATATATAAAATAAATATTTGGATATATTGCCTACCAAGAAATGTTGAAAGAAAAGAAAAGGCAGAATATGCCTACAGCCTACAGCCTACAGCAGTGGGTGGCAGCTCTATTTTCGCTCACGGCTCACCTCACTATTGAAGCGTTGCAAGGCTGAGTTTGTATCCGCAGCTCTTAAAAGAAGATAGAGCTTCTTCACATTTGGTTGAACCCTTAGTATCTTCTCCACAAAAACTACACCCACAGAAGCAATGTTATATAAACTCTTCATTAAGAAAACCAAGAGAGAGAGAGAGAGAGAGAGAGAGAGAGAGAGAGAGAGAGAGAGAGAGAGAGAGAGATACTCTTTGCGAGAAAGCCAGTTGCACCCGTGACTAAAAGGGTCTTGTTCTCTAAGAACTGGATACTGCTACCCAACTCCATTGGCGAAGAACAATGACAGTGGAGAGAGAGAGAGAGAGAGAGAGAGGAGGGAGAAGCACACAATGGTACGAGGAGGGAGCAATGCATTGGTTTTTATATAGTAGGAGCTCAAACAGTGGAGTGCAAACCCACTTTGCTTTCGCTTTTACATTTCGTGAGCTCATTACATGTTCTAGGCCCATGTTTGCCAAAAGATAGTCTTACATTTCAATGCTTTGCATAAGATTTCCTCTTGCTGAGCTAAAAGATTACAAACTTTAAAGAAAAGCTTAGTAGGCGGCCGCATACAAGGGTACTAGGGCTAATCGGTGCGCACGATACAATGTAAATGATTTTAAGAGAGATATTGATGACCATTAGATGAGTTTATTTGAGACTGTCGAATAAATTTATTGAATTTTGCCTATTTTATATTATAGATTATAAAATATTATATAATATTGACCAAATCAATTATTACTGNGGGTACTAGGGCTAATCGGTGCGCACGATACAATGTAAATGATTTTAAGAGAGATATGGATGGTCATTAGATGAGTTTATTTGAGACTGTCGAATAAATTTATTGAATTTTGTCTATTTTATATTATAGATTATAAAATATTATATAATATTGACCAAATCAATTATTACTGTTGAATAAACAATGACTTTTGTTTGACAATAATTTAAGTTTAAATAGCACAGTATTATTAAAATTTAATTTGAGAACCTAGTTTGAAAGACTTAATTTATTGTATACACATGGTTAAAATAAGGTAGATCTTTAAATTAAGCTCCTAAATTAGGAAAAATATTAGCGTAATTGTCCTATAATGAGATAACATATGGATAAATGGATCATATTTTAATTTTGTGGGATCCACTTGCTAACACATTGTGTCATTATTTAACGATTACACCAAATATTCTNCATGGTTAAAATAAGGTAGATCTTTAAATTAAGCTCCTAAATTAGGAAAAATATTAGTGTAATTGTCCTATAATGAGATAACATATGGATAAATGGATCCTATTTTAATTTTGTGGGATCCACTTGCTAACATATTGTCTCATTATTTAACGATTACACCAAATATTCTCTTCTAAATTAGACACCAATTATTATTAAAAGGGAATTTCATTTCATTCATACAGATGTCGGGGGCTCAAAATAACATAAAAGGAGGGGTGCACGTTAGTATTTAGTTGGTGATTTCTTTGGCAGATTGACAGCCATGTTGGTGATTTTTTTGATTTTATCCATCTTTACATTCAATGTATATCTCTAGTTATAATATCAAAATATATATATATATATATATATATATATTTTTTTTTTTTAACTTTTTATTGAAATAAAAACTTGACACGATTTAGTTTTTTTTATTTATTATTTTTAATTAATACTTATAAATTATTTAAATCAAAATTGACTGAAAATGAATTCAGATACTTTAGAAAATCCTAGTGAGAGAGCGAGAAAAATTTGGGTATAACCGTTACATCACGTTAGTATTGTCATGTGATGTAACGGTCTATTAATAGGTAAACAAATCAGTAAATAAACCTTACCAAAACTCATAACCACCTAATCATATAATATATTAAGGATAATTGGTGTCCGAAGGCACTGTGTAATGAATAATTTTAGGAAGAATTTTGGTGGCCGTTGGATGAATTTATTTGAGACTGTCGAATGAACTTATTTAAGTATGACCTATTTTATATTATAGATATACACAATACTAACATAGCGTAACGATNTGAACTTATTTAAGTATGACCTATTTTATATTATAGATATACACAATACTAACATAGTGTAACGATTACACTCAATAGTGAGAGAGAGAGAGAGAGAGAGAGAGAGAGAGAGAGAGAGAGAGAGAGAGAGAGAGAGAGAGAGAGAGAGAGAGAGAGCNCATAGCGTAACGATTACACGAGAGAGAGAGAGAGAGAGAGAGAGAGAGAGAGAGAGAGAGAGAGAGAGAGAGAGAGAGAGAGAGCAACTTTGCTTTTGCTTCTACATTTCGTGGGGGCAATCCACATTCTCTAGGTCCCACGTGTTACAACACTGGCCTCGGTGGTTGAAAGAAATTGATTTAATGTGTTTATGCGCAGATTCTGTATGACCAAAGAAAGAGTGTATTTAAATTCAAACCCAACAATTCATATATTTAATTCTGTAATGTGGTTTGTACACTTCTATCCGTTCCATATTTAATTCATTGGCAAAGTTTGATGACAATTTTAGGGAATAATTACAAATACGATAATTACTTATACATCAATAAAAGTTAATTATAATTTGATTTCGATTAAGTTATATAGAATTAATTCTAAGCTTTAGGATTAATTCTAGATCTTCACATTGGAGGAACGATATCAAATGACAACATTTTGTTTGTTTTTATTTTTTTCCTGCTGAGGACAGTGTTTTTTTAATAAATAGATTAAATCGTAAGCTCACATTTATCTTTATTAATCATTTTTTATATTCAAATTTTTTAAAATCTACGTATCACACTACTTAGTAATGGCGGAGTGATGGTGGAGAGAGATTGAAAGTTCGTGCATCACATGGATAAGTTGCCAAGGGTGTATTTGGTTTAAGTATTCAAAAGGGCCGGATTAGAAAGTGTTGCCCATCTCTTACCATTCATCTGACCTTTAGATTAATTATAGTGATAATGTATCTTCATTCTATGTTTGGTTCGAGTATTAAGTTACTAAAGAACCATCTGGATAAAGAGTGATATTTATATTCTAGAAATACTTGAAGGTAAAATTATCGTTTGGCCAAATACATTCCAATTGGATTATTTAAACACACAAAAAAGATGGGTTTATTTAAGAGGTTATATGTGATATTAAAAAAACTAACGGGTCTTTGGTTCAATAACGTATCAAGTAATATCTTCCATATAAAAAGACAATTTTAACCTTAATGCAATCTAATCCATATTCTTGTTTGTTGATACGAACACTTATGTTGCGAAGGAAATGGACTGAAATTACATTTTTTTTTTCAAATTTAATTCCAAACATGTTATCTCGATCTATTCATTCCAAGCAATAATCAACTGATCAGTATAAAATACAAAGGCACTCCACCATGAACAAATCATCTAACTAGGTTTTAGACGTGCCTGTGAAGGATGCAATGCATCCTTCAAATAATCAACAATAACTAATTACATTATAATATGATTTATACAATAAGGTGTTGCCTTTAAAAGATCAGACAAAATGACAGCAACACGATACCCAATTTAGACAAGCCTATCATACACGATAACTTATAATTTTTGTATTACCACAAACATTCATACCCAAAAAAATAAAATGACTTACAAGAAACATATACACAAGACTACTAATAACCAAACAGGTTAATCGTCAAGGATGATAACCTCTATGTCTTTATCTGGAATACCACTCGTAGACGAAACCACACTTTCAACCAACTCTTCTACGGGTTTGCAAACAAAGGACATGGATTCATGCCCTAGTTGCTTGCAAACTTTATTTTTTTTCTGCACATTTGAGTTGGGGAAAAAAAAATTAAGCACAGGTGTAACACAAAAAATGATTTCAACCTAAACCCAGTCCTTAGATGATCATCAAATCTTATGTAAACATATACAACTCAAATGCAATTACATGCTGAACTTACCTTTTTTGTGTTTGAAAAAAAATATTTGAAAGACAGAGACACTGCAAAGTTTGAAAAATGAAGCATGAACAAGCTGAAAAATAAGAAAATACTATAAAAAAAATACTTCGATAAATTATTAGATCAATAAGTTTTAGATCTGTCCATATGAGATTATACGCTGGCGTAAAACTTAAAATTTTAAAAATTAAGTTCGTGCAATCTTTATTGATGATAATTAATAAAAGATAATTCTAAAGTTCGAAGCATTATGTATAACATCTAAATAATGTACTCCAAGCATACCAATTCCAAGCAATGTACTCCAAGCACACACAGAGTCATAATGGGTCATACACACTCCTAATTTGTCCATTGCCCACATAACAGTAGTTTTAGAAGCTAAATATCTATTCATACAAACCCACAGTCATATTGATGGAAAAGAAAAAGCAGAAGACGTATTCAATATATTTTCAGGATGAAAAATATAGAAATAATCTATGGGGATGGAGTAGGAGCAAAGAAATGTATTGCTTATGAAAGGGAGAGGAAGTTGGCACAATAAAAAAAAAATTGTGATTCTAGTTCTTCCGACGGACTTGTAAGCAACCGTGGAACAACAAATAATCGGTGGGAGAAATCTGGTGTGAAATGTAGACGAGAGCCATGGATTAGATCTCGTATGAGTTGTGTACAAGTGCCATGATTCAAATCTCGTGTGAAATGCAGATGAGAGTCATGGTTGCAAAAGTGTGGGTTGAGAGGCACAATGGTTGTTTTTTTTTTTTTGGAAAGTAAAATTTACATTGAGACAAAGAAAATGTACAAAGTACAAACAAGGAAATCACTCCTCAAAAAATAGAGAAAGGCCAAGCAACATTCAAAGGGAAGTGAAAAAAGAATAAACACTTCTAGATGAATCCTGCATAGAGAGGCAAGAAGGGAGGAAGAAGAGTCATTGAAGACAATCCAACAATCCCCACCGGTGAACTAGCTGCCTATTCACATCACAGAGTTTGAATTTGAGGGAAGCCATTTTGCTTCTAATGGCCATTTGAATAGCTTTGGAGACAGAATTAGCATCCCTGAAGAGAACTTTGAATCTTCTGTTGTTTCTCTCCATCAATAACTGATAAAGAGTGGCAGCAAGGCTTAATCTAAGAAGAACATTTAGCATTGATTTTTCAATCCAATTAGAAGTAGTCCATTCAATTAGCTCGTTCCAGGGTCTACGTTGAAGATTGATACCTGAGTTGGCCAAAATAGAATTCCAAATCCCATCAGAGAAGAAACACCCAAAGAATAGGTGATGGTGAGATTCATCAGCATCTCTACAGAGGATGCATTCAGTTCCAAGATGAGCTGCGTAGGATTGCATTCTATCTGGGGCATTAAGTTTGCATCCAATAGCAAGCCAGAGAATGAAGTTGTATCTGAGAACAGATTTGCTATTCCAAACTAGTTTATGCCAAATAATCAGAGGGTATTTACTTCTAGTAGCCTCCCATGCAGATTTGGAAGTAAATTTAGAATTAGTAGTTGGAGACCACTTCACNCCGGGGCGTTAAGTTTGCATCCAATAGCAAGCCAGAGAATGAAGTTGTATCTGAGAACAGATTTGCTATTCCAAACCAGTTTATGCCAAATAATCAGAGGGTATTTACTTCTAGTAGCCTCCCATGCAGATTTGGAAGTAAATTTAGAATTAGTAGTTGGAGACCACTTCACCACATCCTCCCTCCTTGAATCCAATTGATAAGTAGGAAGATTGTTGATGGTTTCTTGAGTAACAAAAGAAGAACAAGCAGACCATTGCCATCTATTATTGGAGATAATGCAATTAACCATGCAGATTCTTAGCAAATTTTCCCCACGATTATCCTCTAAGCTGCAGACAAGAGAAGAGGCCCAAATTTATGACAGTTATCAGACCAAACACTGGTACTATTTCCATTTCCAATGATATGAACCATAAGAGGTCTCATAAAATGCCNAGAACAAGCAGACCATTGCCATCTATTATTGGAGATAATGCAATTAACCATGAGGATTCTTAGCAAATTTTCCCCACGATTATCCTCTAAGCTGCAGACAAGAGAAAGAGGCCCAAATTTATGACAGTTATCAGACCAAACACTGGTACTATTTCCATTTNTCAAAAGCCTTCTTTAAGTCAACTTTAATAGCACATCTAGGAGATCCCTTGTTTTTGTGGTAGTCCCTTAGAAACTCTTGAGCCAAGATGTTATCACCTATCCTTCTACCAGGGATGCAGGTAGATTAGGACTGGTTGATAAGGTTTGGGAGGATTTTTTTAGTTCTAGACGCCAACAGTTTTGAGATGGCTTTATAAATAGTATTGTAGCAGGCAATAGGTCTGAACTCATTCATAGAGGAAGGATTGGGGCACTTGGGGGGCTAGAGCAATGATGGTTGCATTCATTTCCTTAAGAAGTTTACCAATTGCAAAGAATTCCTTAATAGCATTGATGACATCATTCCTTATAACAGGCCAAGCTTTCTTGAAAAAATAGGCATTGTATCCATCAGGTCCAGGGGATTTGAAATTATCCATAGAGAAAAAAACTGATTTGATTTTTTCATTAGTAAACAGCCTAGACATACTAGAAGCCTGTGCATCAGTCACTTTGTTGTGAACAATAGACTCCAACAGAGATCTTCTACCCATATTAGATACCAAATTGCAGGAGTGACTAAAGAGATTTATGAAATGATCAATATCAACTCTCTTAACCTCTTGGTTCCCTTCAACAACAAGACCATTATCATTGTTAATAGAAATTATTTTCTTCTTATTTCTCCTATTGGTCATGGATTTAAAGAAGAATCTAGTGTTTTGGTCATCCTCTTTGAGCCAAAGAATCCTAGATTTCCGTTTATACATTAACTCCTTAGCCTTGGAAGCAGCAAGGTATTCAGCTGAGAGAATCTTTCTCTCCTCCCTCTTAGGTGGTCATTAGGGTTGGTATCAATGCTTTTTAGGCAAACATCAAGGTCAGCCTTGGTTTTAACAACCAAATCAGAGATTGACCCTTTTTTCTCTACAAATAGTTTTGAAGATACTTTTGAGCCGTTTAAGCTTCTTAAAAACTTTAAACTGATGAGAGCCATGGATAGGTTCACACCAAGAAGCAGCCACAAGGTCTAAAGGTAAGAATTCAGCTTCAGATTGGTGGAAAGAAGAATTTCATCTCTGATTAGCAAGAGCTCTATCAAGTTTTCTTAAGATGCAACTACAACGATGCCTATTATTGCACCAAGAATGAAAGATACCTGAAAACTTGAGGTCGTCCAGCTCAGAACTCTGAATGCAATCCTAAAACTCCACCATATCTTTAGTCCAGNACCAAGAATGAAAGATACTTGAAAACTTGAGGTCGTCCAGCTCAGAACTCTGAATGCAATCCTAAAACTCCACCATATCTTTAGTCCAATATCCAAAGCATCCACACGATTCTTTAGGGTTTCTAATGACATTGAAGTCACCCATGAAGATCCAGGGATCATTATTATGAAGACTAGCATGGGTAGTAAGGGCATGCCATAGCCTTCTTCTTTCAATCCCTTCATTATGAGCATACACAAAAGTTAAATAAAAGTTAAGCTGACTACCCAGTTGTTGAACATGGCAATGAACAGCTTGGTCAGATTCAAACATCCTTCTAACATGAAGGGAGTCAGGATTTTAGGCAATTCATATTCTCCCATAAGGGTGACTCAAGTAATTATCAAGAGTATTCTAAGTTCTAAACAAATTCTCCATAGTTATGTTTTAGTTTACCAATCTTACCTTGGTTTCAATAATGCTCATTAAGTCAAGACATTGGCCCCTAACAAGCTTCTTTATTTCTTCCTTCTTAGAGGAGTCATTTAGTCCTCTAATATTAGAGCAGGAAATAGCAATCATCAAGCAAGAAGAGTTTTGCTGAGCCTAAGGCACTCAGCCTTTCTACCCCTCCCCATTGCTATGTGATTTTCTCTTAGATTTTTTCTTTTTCCTTTGAGATGCTTTGCTATTAGTCAAAGCAAACATAGAGTTTGCAAGGTTCTCAAGACTTGGAGAAGGTTTATGAGCATTGGGTGGAGGGAACATGGTAGGTTTTGGACTAATATCCTCAATCAAATTGCCACCCTCCTCAATAGGACAATTGAATCTATTATTGCTAGTAGTACTAGTAAGTAATTCAGACTGGGGGATTGAAAAGGGGGGTATACAACAGTCACCTAAGATTCATGCTGTAGAGCTGCTGGTTGAAGACCAGTGGTACCATTGACATCAACACCCATATGGGTTTGAGATGGAGAATCAACCATAATAGCTTTTCCTTTATCAACCACTGTTGGAAATGACTCCAGATGCTTATTAGAAATTGATGCATCTAGATTAGCAGTAGTTGGAGTATTAATCTGAGTTGCAAATGAGGGACATGGGGAGTCAAAGTGACCAAATATTTGGCAGTGATGGCAAGCCCTTGGCTTCCATTGATACTTTACTCCAACACTTATTGTATGCGGAGCTTCCTTACCCCCTAAGTTCTTCCTTTGCACTAACTTCAACACAAATGTAGAGGTTAGCGAATCAGCATAGAGGGGTCTACCAACTGCACTAGCTATGTAGCTCAACCCCTTATCTGTCCAAATTTGGAAAGGAATGTTATAAAGCTTAATCCAAAGTGGGATGGAAGAGTGATCTTCCTTTGAAATGACAACATCAAACTGCCACTTTTTCAAAATCAAAGGCCTCCTCTAAATAGGCTAGATAATTACAATAATTGAATAGAGAGTGGATCCCTATAAATGCTGAGACTTATGGTAATATCAATGGTTCCTATCAAGTCTAGTTTTTAAATTCATACAACATTACTCATATATGGGCAGGAAAAAATTTTGGAGATCAATTTGATTTGTTAATTTCATAACTCATAACTGATTTGAGTCGTAAAAAACTAAAAACAAAGAAATTTAACTACTTTATTATATAAATTATTTGAAGGTTACACCAAATATTCAGTACTAAATTAGAAACCAACTATTATCTATACTACTTCTAAAAGTACCTAAAAGTGAAAAACTTTTAATTTTCAAATTTAACCATTATTTATCTTACAAAACCAATCTTATCCTTCATCCAATACAGATTATTCATGTTGTTGGGCCCTACAAATTCTGACATTAGTGCTTTTAAAAGTTACTCACAATTTTTAAGTATTAGACTTTATGGATTCTATTTCCATTCAATGTACCAAATCTTTATATTCTAATTAATCATCTTATTTGATCTTCTAAAAAATTGACGTTACAAGTAACAGTGTTTGATACCCTCAGGGAACTTAATGGGCTATTTAGGGCCTTTCAAATTAATAGTCTTTCTATTTTTCAAGTGTTTTATAGAAACTTTCTAATAGAATAAGAAGAGCCAGATAAGAAGATGACAAAGAGTAGTTTAGCAAGAATAGGAAACCTTTACTGGAGAGAATGCTGATAAGTTTGCAATTCTTATGGTACAAGTTTTTTTTTACCCAATTATTTTTCTCTAGCGTTCAAGTTTTTGAGAATTTGTTAAGGGATATGATTTTAGTTTGTGATATGAATAGTGAGAGAAGACGAAGGAAGGGTTTTTGTATGAGCGGAGTCCGTGGCAACACCAATTGTACCCTTCATTCAAACAAAAAGACCTTTCCAGCACCGACATCGCCCTTATATCGTTGGTACAACTTCTTATATCATATGCAATCTCTCTCCCGCAATTATATGTTGTGTATAAAATTGATCCATTCGTTGTTGGATTGAAAACCCCAACTTTTCCCATGTATTTGTGTATGTAATTTTGATTTATTAATTTTTTTGACTGAGAAATGCCAAAAAATTAATTCATTTTTTCTATTGCTTCTTGATGTTTTGGAGGAGGCTTTCGTGTGATAAAATTTGGGTATAGGATGGTGCTTTTTTATATCTGGATCTATTTTGTTTACATACAAAAAAGCCAATAAGATTCTAAAACGTGAAGTATTGAGTGAAATGAAGAACCCTTTTAATCTTCCCAATACCTTAAATATATTTGTATGTGTTTTAGTTGTGTTGTTTTGATACGCAAGCAAGTGACNTATATATATATATATATATATGCTTTTGAAAATAATGTATAGCTTCCGTTAGTCTCACCGCGGCTTCTTTCATTGTTAAGGTGTTTAAGACCATTGTAAAGGTAATATGCTTCATTGGAGCCTATTTCTATTAATTTATTTCTCTTTCTTTGTTGACTTTTGTTATATACATAAATTGAGTTGTTTTGATAATTTGGGTTGATTATTTTATGGTTTTGGTAAATCATGCATCTTGTAGATGTCTCTCGCTCTCTCTAGATAATGCTTGAGATATGGACTTAGTTAAGATATTAAAAGCTATTTTCTTTGTTTTATGATGGACCGAGATATATTTTGTTAGTTTCCATACTACTCATAAAGTCAATTAATTGATTTTCTATGTCAACCTTGAGAAGGTTTATGGAAGCACCACACATCAATCGGTGGTGAGGTATGTTTATTTATAATCTCTTGAGATTGTTACAAATTAATGATAGAATATTCAAAAATCAATTACAGAATAATTAGAGGAAAATATATACAAAAAGGCCTAGAATCAAGGGTTAATGAGTCATGTTTGGCAAGTCTTTGGTTTAGGCAAGAGATCCTCAATCGTATCCTTAACACCCCCCCACAAGCTGAGCATCAGATTTGAACGAACGTGAAGCTTTGGTCAAAAAAATTCAAAAAGAGGTTGAGGAACTTGTAGATGTGATGGCACATATTGCGTATGAAGTTTTTCGGCAACAACAAGTTCACAAAGAAAGTGATAGTCTAACTCCATATGCTTGGCGCGCTTGTGAGAAACAGGATTGGAGCTCAAAAAAATTGCACTTTTATTATCACATAAGAGAAGTGGCTTTTGGGGAATGGGAACCTGGAGGTCGCAAAGGAGATGTGTAAGCCAAAGAAATTCAGCAGCGGTGTTTGCAAGACCATGATACTCAAAGTCACAACTGGAATGAGAAATAGTGGGTTACTTTTTAGCACTCTAAGAGACCAAATTTTCACCAAGATAAATAGAGTAACCAGAAGTAGAGCAGCGAGTGTCTGGACAACCAACTCAATCAACATCAGAATAAGCAACCAGAATACTAGAAGTAGTAGAGGGGCAAAATAAAAGACCAAAATGGAGAGTGCCCTTGACATAGCGGAGAATATGCTTAACAACAATTCAGTGATCCTCAGTTGGAACATGCAGAAATTGACTAACCGAGTTGACAACATGAGCAATGTCAGGGCGTGTGATGGTCAGGTACTGAAGTGCACCAACAAGACACCTGTAAAGAGTAGGATCTGAAAACAGAGGTCCAGCAGCAGACAATGTGTTGAGAGACAATCATGGGAGTATGGACAGGTTTGCTGTCAAGTAATTGAGCGCGAGTAAGAATGTCTCGGGCATATTTTAGCTGATTGAGGAAAAGACCATCAGCAGCTGGCGAGGCTTCAAGACCAAGAAAATAGCTGAGAGAGCCTAAATCTTTAGTGGCAAATTCAGAATTGAGTTTGAGAGTAAAGTTGTCAAGAAGAGATGAGTTGTTGCCAGTAACAATAATGTCATCAACATAAAGTAGCAAATATATAATATTAGTGTGCTAATGAAAGACAAATAGAGAAGTATCAGCTCGACTGCAGGAAAAACCAATTTGAATGAGGAAAGAGCTGAAACGCTGGAACCAGGCACGAGGAGCTTGCTTGAGGCCATAGAGAGCTTTCTTCAACAGACAGACATGATTAGGGAAGTGAGGATCAATGTACCCAGGTGGCTGTTCCATATAAACATTTCCAGTGAGAGTGCCATTAAGGAATGCGTTCTTGACGTCAAGTTGGCAAAGAGGCCATTGTTGGTGACAACAAGAGAAAGAACAACACGAACAGTAGTGGCCTTGATGACAGGACTGACAGTGTCGGTGTAGTCAAGACCGGGAACCCGGGTATAACCTTTGGCAACAAGGCGAGCTTTGAGTTGTTCAACGGTACCATTAGGTAGATATTTGGTCTGGAACACCCATTTGGAGCCCACAATGTTAGTATTTGCAGGTCGTGGGACCAAGGTCCAGGTGCGATTGTGTTGCAGAGCTTGAACTTCTTCATCCATAGCAGCAAGCCAAACAGGATTCTTAGCAACAGATTTGAATCCTTTAGGCTCAGTGAAGGCAAGAAGAGCAGAAAGAAGTCTAGAGGAGCCCAAGATACCAAGATTCACTGGATGACGAGTCTTGAAATTACCAGCTTTAGCTCTGGTTACCATATGATGAGAGTCGAGAAAGATGGTAGGAACAAGAGGAGCTGTCTGTGCCTCAAGGGGAGGTGGGCTAGAAGCCCAAGGTGGTGAAGTAGAACTTGCAAAAGAATCAGTAGCTTGCAAATACTCATTCACCGGGTCAGTACAGATAGTACATGGATTAAATCCGGATTGAGTAATAGACGGAGTAGATGGTGTCGCAGACAGGGAATGAGGAGTAGATTCCAGGAAGTTGGAAAAACTTAGAGAAGAAAGGGGTTGAGTCGGAGAGTTATCGAGGAAAGGAAAATGGTGTTCATCAAATTGGGCATGTCGGGTGATATAGAGCCTGGAGGTGATAGGGTCAAAGCAATGAAATCCTTTATAAGAGGGACTGTATCCCAAAAAAATGCAAGGAATACTATGTGGGGAAAATTTGTTAGGCATATAATCACGTAAACAAGGGAAAACACGACAACCAAAAGGATGAAAATGTTCATAATTGGGAGGAGAACCATACAAAGCTCAAACAGGGACTTACCTCCAAGAAGTGGTGTTGGCAAACAATTGATGATGTATGCCGCAGTGCTAAAGGCGTCAACCTAGAAGCGATGAGACATATGAGAATGAAAAAAAAGTGCGAGACCGGTCTCAATCATGCGGCGGTGTTTGCGTTCAGCACGACCATTTTGGGCAGGTGTATAGGGACAGGAAAGCTGATGGTGGATGCTAGAGGAACGAAGATGGGTTTGAAAGCAGGTGCTAGTAAATTCGTCATTGCCATCACTTTGAAAAATTTTAATACGAGCTAAGAATTGAGTTTCCACAAATTTTTGAAATTGTGTAAAGATATTGTAAAAGTCAAATTTGAATTTGAAGGGATAAAGTCAAGTAAAACGGGAGTAATCATCGATAAAAAGAACATAATAGCTAAAACCCGAGTTATATTTAATAGGAGAAGGTCCCCATATGTCACAATGAATAAGATCTAAAACCTGGGAAGACCGATGTTCATTTTGTGTATAAGGCAAGCGATGATTTTTTGCAATTTGACATGTATTGCATAAAGTAGGAGAAGGCAATAAAGATGTAAGATAAAGATGTCTTTTTTTATTCAAATGAGAAATAACATAGTGGTTTACATGTCTAAGGCGAGCATGTCATAATTCATAGAAACATGTAAAGATTTATTTTAAGCGCAGAAAGGAGAGCAGAGTGACTACGCTCTAGCATATATAGGCCGCCATCTCTTTTTCCAGTTGCTACCACCTTCCCGTTGGATGATGCTGGATAGAAAAACAATCATTAGTAAAAGTGATAGATAAGGGAAAATCAGAAGTTAAGTTACTAATAGAGAGTAAATTTTTTGTGAGATGAGGTACAACCAAGACATTTAATAATTGAATGTTAGGAGCAGGGGAGAGGGTACCAGTATACGTAATGGGTAAAGAGACACCATTTCCCACAATTACAAAATCCTTACCATTGTACTGAGAAGACTGATCCAAATTAGATGGGTCATTGGACATATGGGCTGAAGCACCAGTGTCCAAAAACCAATCTGGTATGGTAGGTTCAANAAATAACATTACAAGCCACTAATACTTGTAAACCTACCCCTCACTTGTAAAGCCTTCTTCAATGATGCAAAAGAAGAGCTCTATCTCCCTTTTAATTACCGCTTATTCCCACTAGACCATTAGTTCTAGTGTTGTAAGTATTTATTTTCTTATTGAAATAAATATTTCTTTATTTACCAGTCTCTTTCCATTTCTATCTCCTATGAATTTCGCATCTGTCTTTAATTTGGGCCGAAGCACCAGTGTCCAAAAACCAATCTGGTATGGTAGGTTCAGTGATAGAACAAGAGTTGGCAAGGGCTTTGGCAAGGTGAGCAGAGGAATCACCGCGAGCATATCTCTACTTGCAACGATCAGCATAGTGGCCATCAAGGCGGCAGATTTGGCAGCGGGGAGGGTGGCGAGTCTGACCAGAGAAGTTACGACCACAGGCGACAGAGGTGTTGCGACCAGGATTTGGGTTTCTGCCATGAGAGTTGCGGTAAGAATTTTTCTGGTTGGATCACTAAGAGCCATGATTTGCAGCGATGAACACGGTAGCAGGAGGATGCTGCGGTTCAAGGGATTTCTGGAAAATCTCAAAACTCTCAGGTTGTAAAACAAGATCAACAAAATTAGGGAGATGCATGTGTACCATCTGGGAGGTGGAAAAGGTGGAGAAATCGACATCGAGACTGCAGAGAAACCAGTGCACCTTGTTGGTGCTGTCAACTAGTCGACCAATGGCATGGAGTTGGTCGTAGAGGACCTTGAACGCACGAGCATAGTCGGCAGCAGAGCGTGTACCACGCTTCATCAACTGCAGTTCATCTTTGAGTTGAATTTCACAAGCCTTCGATCGATGATTGAAGGTGTTTTCAAGAGCAAACCAGGCATCACGGGCAATAGAAAGACCAATGATTTCTGCCAAGGCTTCTTTAGTGAGGGAGGAACGAAGAAGGCAGAGAATACGTTGATCGGTAGATTTCCACTCCAGGTATTTGTCATTAGGTGTCTGAGAATTGGGAGGGTCAAACTGGGGAGGTGGAACAAGAGTTCCATCAACATAACCGAGCAAGCCTTAGCTTTCAAGAAGGGGGAAAAGCTGACTTTGCCAGAGAAGATAGTTGCTGGAGGAGAGTTTAATGGTAATCATGTGAATCAAAGTGTTGACAAGAAGAAGAGTGGAAGAAGTTTCGGTGGCCATGGGTTGCTCACAGGATCGAAAGGAGGTTAATCCGAGGAGAAGTCTGATATCATGAGAAGGTTTATGGAAGCACCACACATCAATTGGTGGTGAGGTATGTTTATTCATAATCTCTTGAGATTGTTACAAATTAATGATAGAATATTCACAAATAAATTACATAATAATTAGAGGAAAATATATACAGAAAGGCCTAGAATCAAGGGTCAATGAGTCATGTTTGGCAAGCCTTTGGTTTAGGCAAGAGATCCTCAATTGTATCCTTAACAAACCTTAAGGAATTTCATAAAGTTGGAAATATTCTATCATCTTATCTTATTGGATCATTCACCTTGTCTTATAAGCACCGAAAAATTGAAACATCATCACGTGAACCTTATTCTTTGGGGAAGTTAAGGGACTCTCTACTTGAAGTATCGTTTTGTTTTGTTCCCTAAATACAAGTGTAATTGCACTTCCCTACTCAAAATCTCCCAGTACTAGACTAATGTAGTTTCAGCTTCCAAATTTTTCTATTTTATTTTCTCTACTTTCTTGTTAATCAAACAGAATGGTACGATATTTTTTTTAGTCTATGTGTGAAGATTAAAGCATGATGGCAATTTACTTTGGTTTTCATATTTTCAATTTTGTATATTTCTGTATAAAGAGAATTTTGAGAAACTCTAGAGATTTAGAAAAAAAAAAAAATTCCTGTGTAAAACGTAGAAAATTTTATTCTAATGGTGTGTTATTGTATCTCTAAAATTAAATTTTTTCTTTCATGCAAATTGTGTTGGCATGCCGAGCCTAACCAAGCAAAGTTGCCTTCTTTATTACTTGTATTTCTTTTTCCTTATTCCTTCCCAGAGGTAAAGGATTTTTTGTATCACCAAGACAAAAAAATGAAAATTGTCTTTTATTATGTTCAACATAATTACTATGTCTGCAAGTTATAGTGATCATTAAATAAGTAACATAGTGAAAATTTTATGAAACTTAGCTTGTGACTTCGTGTCAAACAATTATAGTGTTGCGTGGTTTTTTCTGGTTGATTCGATACATCATTCTTTTCTCTACTAATATCTATTATTTCCCATTCAAAACAAATAATATCTCCTATTTTATTGTTAGGATTGACGTCAGTGAGGGGATGAGGATGTTTCTGCATATTTGGTAAACTTGACATAAGGAAGGATGATAATATTTGTGCATTATTGATCTTTTGATAGGACGTAGTTGGTTTTGTTAGTCAAACTTTTGACCCTTCCTCATCAATCTAAGTGTATAAATTACGAAAAAAAACATGAATTCATTTTTTTGATTATTTTGTATTTCATATTTTACCCCTTCAAAATAATTCACGTGCAACGCACGTATGCACTAACTGGTTAATATTAAAAGAAAATTTAAACTCACCCTTGCATACTCTCCCAAACACATCAAAACAAACAGTTGGTGAGTACAATAGTTGGACCCTACACCTTTATATATGAAACTTAAAAGCTAAGAGGAAACTTCCGTCTTAGTAGTTGGTGAGTCAATTTGTACGACTACAAATTTAGGGCTTTTAAAACTTTTGCCAAAAAATCTAGTTTTTGAAAATAAGATGAATATTATTTAATTTAAAAAGATTATTTAATAATCAAGGTGAACTCAAACTATGTGTACTTGACTCTATAGTCTTGTACTCGAACCGTTTATAGGGTTGTGTTTTGGGATGTATTCAAACATTAGTTTTAATTTAAACTTATAGTTCAAAAAAGGACAAAATTTAACCGAAACTAAGTATATGTGAGAGAAATTGAGTCAAACTTAAACAAGATTTCAAGCTCAACAAGATGGCAACTAAGCTTAAAATGAGTCAGAAGTAGTAATAGTCAACTAAAATCGAGTCACCTTCGTTAATAGTCAACTAAAATAGGCACAAAATTTTTTCTCTCTTCATGAGAGCTAGTCACCTTCATCAGGGTTTCTTCCTCATCTTCCTCATCTTCATGCTTTAATGATTCATTACTCTCTGCTTTTCAGCTTCCGATGCTGATTGATCCATTGAATACATCCTGTCCAGGTACCCAATTTGTCCCTTATTTACTGCATCTTTAATGCATCACCGGTTGATATGCTCTTGCCCATTTTCTTCTCTTTCTTGCTTATGGTTCCCATCCATAGTGTCCATCTCTCATTCCCCTTTTCTCTTGCCCAACATTTCGTTCTCTTCTTTTGACTCTCACATTTGTGTACTTTGGTGACTTCTTTTGGCTCTTTTTCATTTAGGCATCTCATCTCTGATATTGACCTGTGCTTACCGTGATCCTACTCCTATCCATTTCATTTTTCCTAATAGTGTCTTTTCTTTGCTGATTGGTTGGGGATTGGTCTGTGTTTCCATCTCTTTGACTTCTCCCCATTTATCTCATCTTCCTTTTTCTATATGGAGAAAGATACGGAGGCAGACACGCACTCCTTTCCTCCTCCCCGTATTTCTTTATTCTCACATCCTTTCACCTCTAAGAATGTTGAGAAATTTTGTCTAGTGGGTTGCTTTTATATAGATACTAATCTAAACAAGCAAGGAGTTTTTAATGTCTTGCAAAGTTCCTAGAAAATGTCTAAAGGTTTTTCTATTACCTACTGGGAGAGAAATATATACATGTTCATGTTCAAAGAGGAGAGGGATAGAGACAAGATTTTGGATGAAGGCCCCTGGTTTGCTATGGGTGCCTTGCTGGTGTTGAAAACATATCAGCCCCAGTATATCATCTGTGACTCTGATTTTCATTATTCTGAGTTTTGGGTGCAAGTTAGGGGTTTACCACTAGATATGATGACAAAGAATAATTCATAGAGGATAGGGTGGGTTATTGGTGAACCTACCCAGTTGGAGGAATTTGATGGAGATGTCCAGTTCCAGTGCAATTTCTTACGAGTACAGTGTAGAATCAACCTTAAGAAACCCCTAAATAATGGTTTCTTTCTAACTCGGGACAAACAAGATGATATCTAGATCTCTTTAAAGTATAAGAGGCTTTTTGACTTCTGTTATCTATGTGGAAGGATTGGCCACTCACAGTCAATGCAAGGAGAGGTTTAATCTGAGAGCTAAGAGCCAATATGGTCCAGATCTACGAGCCCAAAGTAATTCTTCATCAGGTTTTTTCAGGGGAACATGGTCAGTGATGGCTCGGGAGAATATGGAAAAGAGGGAGAAGCTCAAAGGTAAACTCCATGTTGCAGGGGAAGAAGATGCCCCCTCGGAACACGGGTCTCCAGTATCAAGTAAGGCTCAAGGAGGTAGGAACACTGAAGTCCAGTAGGATCCTATTGAGAACATTCCAAAGCCTCAAGGTGCAGAATATGTTTGAAGTATGCAGAATCAAGCAAGTGGCCCTATGTATAATTTCCCTCCCCTGGCTGTTGTGCCTTTTTTAGATAGGGATAAAAGTTGGGAACATAGTTCTTTCTACTCTGTTTTCAAGAAGGATTCTGGTATGTTGGTAGCAGTGAAAAGGGGATCCTATTTTGTTACTGAACCAACTGATAGCTTGGAAGCCTAGGAATCTGATGATAAGGTGGTCCATGTTATTTCGGACAATGGGACTGAGGATGTAGGAGAGAAATGAAGATCCATTTCCAAAACATGTTTTTGAAAAGGAAAGCCCAGATTGATAATGCTGAGTGGGAAGCCCAGCCAGTGGGCTATAAAGGAACAAACTTCTTATTAACTCTAATCCAAGGCTTTTTTCGCTGTCTTTTTCCCTTCCTGGGCTCCCTCTAGTCGCTGATTTTTCTCTTCATGATCATAGGGATAAGAGGGCTCCCATGATCCAGTCCAGGAGGTTTCAGTGTAAGAACAAATTAAGGCTTAACGCAAGAACTGAATCTGATTTATTTTATGCTTGTATGGAGGAACTGGAGAATAATTTGCAGCAGCAGCAAGAAGAGGAGGAGCATGCCTCATTGGTTTTCACAGCCTTCTTTTGCTTTATCAAATGTGGAAAATTCAATTTGTCGACCGAAAAAGGTGGTGGTGGCTGGCCTTCAACAACCACACGACTTATGCTATTCCTTTCTTGGAATTGTCAGGAAGTTGGGCGACCTCGGACAGTTCACAATCTATGAGGGTTAATTGTTGCCCATCGCCCCTCAATCATCTTCCTTATGGAGACGAAGAATAAATCCCATAAGTTGGAGCGGTTGAGAAGATCTCTACAATACCACTCTAAAGTGTATGTCGATGTGGTGGGTCTTTCGAGAGGTTTAGCTTTGTGGTGGAGGGATGAGATCATTCTCTATGTTGTGGAACAAAATCTGAACTTCATCAATGTTCGTTGTAAATATCAGTAGCAATCATTATTTTGAAGATGTACCTTTATTTATGGTGACCCTAAAGTTGAAAGCGACAGATGACTTGGGCAAGTTTTAAGGCTATGGCGAGGGTGGTTGACTGCCCATGGATTGTTATAGCGGACTTCACTGTCATTGGTTCCTTGGCTGATAAGGAAGGGGGTAATCCATCATGTTTTAAGAAAGTTGAGGAACTTCAGAATCTTATTTCATATTATGCTCTTATGGAGTTGAGTTTCAATGGTCCCAGATTCACCTGGTCTAATAATAGGCTAGGTACTGATAATGTGCAAGAAAGGATAGAGCTTTGGTTAACTCTGAGTGGTGGGAATCTTTTCTTTCTACCCATGTGAAACATGAGGCCAAAATGGGCTCTGATCATTGTCCAATTATGATTGATTTTGGGGTGTCATTGAAGAAAGGGGCCCTTTTATTTCAAGTACGAAAGTATGTGGTTGGAAGATCCTGCCTGTACTAGTTCACCTTTCCTTAATGTCACCACTAATCTAGAGAAATGCAAAGCTAGTTTGATGGATTGGAGCAGACGCAAATTTGGGAATAATAGAAAGATTATTCGGGAGTTGGAGAATTATTTGATTCATGTTCAGTCTTTTGACCCTTCTGAGGAGAATTTACTATGGGAGGCGGAGTTGTGTGCGCATATTGATGTTGTTAGAGGTAGAGAGGAACAGTATTGGAAGCAACAATCCAGGATTAACTGGCTCAGGGGAAGTGATCAAAATACAAAATTTTTTCATGTATCAACTATTCAGAGACGTAATAGAAATTATATTGTCAGACTTAAGAAGGATGATGCTGATTGGATCGAGGGAGAAGAGGACATTTCTGCTCATATACAGTCTTATTTTTAGGATTTGTTCACGACTATTGGGGAGAAGGATTGGACGATTTCTTTGAATGTTGTTTCTTCTAAGGTTTATGCTGATATGAATCAGCTTCTTCTTCGCGAGCTCTCTGTTTCTGAAGTGTGGAGTGCTGTTTCTGAGTTGGGAGCCCTCAAAGCTCCTGGCCCTGATGGATTTTCTGGGATTTTCTTCCATCATTTTTGGCGTATCGTTGGGAATGATGTTTTTATGATGGTCAAGGATTTTTTTGAGAGGGTATGTTTGCCTTTTGAGCTTAATATTACTAACATTATCCTGATCCCGAAGGAGGAGGTGCCCGAATCTATCTCTCAGTTTTGGTCTATAGCCCTATGTAACTTTCGTGCACAAGGTGATTTCAAAGGTTATGACGAATAGAATGAAGTTTATTTTAGGCTCTATTATCTCTCCTAATCAAGCTGTTTTTATTCCTAATCGTCAAATCTAGGACAACATTTTCATGGCCAATGAATTTTTTCATCATCTTAAGGGCAAGAAGAGAGAAAAGGTTCCTAAGATGGCAATCAAGATGGATACTACCAAGGCTTACGATAGGGTTGAATGGGATTTTTCAGAAACCACAGTGTTAGCAATGGGGTTTGATTGTCGATGGTTGAATCTTATTATGCAATGCGTTTCTACTGTATCTTACCAGGTGGTCCTTAATGTGGTTCATAAGTGTGATGTTAAGCCTCAAAGGGGTATTCGACAAGATGATCTTTTATCCCCATATCTTTTTCTATTTGTTGCTAATGTCCTCTCGTCCATGATTTTAAAAGGGGTGGAAGGCAAACGTCTTGTGGAAATTAAAATCAAAAGGAGAAGCCCTGTCCTTTCCCATCTTTTTTTTGCTGATGATTCCTTCTTCTTTCTCAAAGGGAAGGAAGCATGTTTCAAAGAGTTTCTCAGGATTATTCAATGCTTTTGAGTTGTCTCAGGTCAATGTGTCAATCTCCATAAATCTGGTATTATCTTTTCAGAAAATTCCTTTATTGATCAGAAGTCTTTCTTCTGCCATCTATTTGGGTTGCAACTCCATCCTCATTATACTAGGTATTTGGGTATTCCTTCAATGTGGGGACGTTCATGAAGTGAGGTTTTTGGTTTTTTGTTGGAAAGGGTGGCTAGGAAACTTCAAGGATGGAAAGGTTCTTGTCTTTCCCAAGTGGGTAAGGAGGTTATGATCAAGGTGATGATCCAAGCTATTCCCAATTATGTCATGTCTGTGATGGCTTTTCCCAACAGTTTCTGTAATAAGCTAAATAGTTATGTTAGACTTTTTTGGTGGAAGGGGATCGATGAGAAGAATGGCATTTGCTGGAAAAAGTGGCTGAAGATGACCGAGTCTGAGGCTTCAGGTGGTATAGGCTTCAAGGATTTCAAGTTATTCAATCAAATAATTCTGGCTAAATAATTCTGGCAGCTGATTATTCATCCCGATTCCTTTTGAGCAAAATTCACAAAAGCGATTTACTTTCCTAATGAAGATTTGATGAATGCTAAGCGTGGTAATAGGCCTTCATGGGCTTGGAGTAGCCTTCTTTTTGGAAGGGATTTGCTTGCAAAGGGTATCATGTGGCAGGTTGTTAATGCTCGAGAGATTAATTTTTGGACCGATAAATGGGTTCCCCTCTCCTCTTCTCTCTCTGTTCAATCTCCTAAACCATCGGATTGCCAACTTGTCAAGGTGGCTGATTTTGTAAAGTCGAACCCTATTAGATGGCACACCCCTAGTTTATCATCTCTAGTCTCTATGGAGGACTTCAAGTTTATTAATGTCATCCCATTATCGATCATTGGTGGAAATGATAATAGAATTTGGTGGCCTAATTGTTCAGGGGTGTATACTGTTAAACCTGGTTATAGATTGGGCACTATGCATCAAGTGGATCAGTTGGAGTGCAGCTCGTCCGCTTCCCTTCATCCTAAATTATGGCAGACTATTTGGAACATGAAGGCCTTACCCAAGGTTTAGCATTGGTGGAGGGCTTGCCATAATATTTTGGCCTCTCGAGAGAACCTCTTTCGAAGGAAGTGTGTACCTTCACCATGCTGCCCTGATTGTAGGTTGGTTGTTTAATCTTCTAAACATATTTTGTTTAAATGTGAATGGACAAAAAGGGTTTGGTTTGGCATGAATTTGGCGTTTGGGTGGGATGTGAAATCCTTTTTGTCAATGGCGCAAAGATCTTCCTGGATTTTGGAGCAAGTTGAGAATGCTTAGGGAAGAATGGAGGTTTTGGGTAAAGTTGCCACTGTGGGCTGGGTCATTTAGAAAGCAAGGAACCAAAAGGTTTTTTGGAGATGAAGAAGTTAACGTCGTTGCGGCGGTTGTTTGTGCTCAATGTTTATGGAATGCCCAGTGTAGGGTGGTTGTTGTTGTTCATTCCAGTTCAGGTTCTCTTGTGGATTCGGGTGTGTAGTCCACACTCCCAAGGTATGATTCTCTTATGTGTTGTGATGGCTCCTTTGATCCTACATCTAAAAAGGCTGCTTATGGTGTGGTGTGGTGTTGTGCATGGATGATGGTGCTCTTGCTTTTGGTGCTGCACGGACTCTTTTTATAGTATCACCTCTATTTTTTGAAGCTAAGGCAGTTCGCCATGCTTGCCTGACTGCTGATGCTCTTTTGCTCTCAAATGCCACAATCATGAATGACTGTCTTTCCATTATCAAGCTTAGTTCTACGGAGGATGTTCCCCCATGGGAAATTAAAATTATTATGGATGATATTAGATATTTTGCTAGGTTAAACAACCTCAGTTTTTTACACTCTAGGGCATGTAATAGAACTGAACATTAGGTGGCAGTTGCTAAGCTAACCAATTCCCTTCCATTGGATTGGTTAGGCTCCCCTCTCCCGAGCTTAAGACTTTTCTTTTGTCTGATTGTAATTTGAATTTCCCAACTTAATATATTAATGCATGGTATTGTCTTGTTCAAAAAAAAACCTAAAATTGAGTCTGAACATATATATATTATCATGATAATGAATATATTAGAAACCGAAAAATTCAGCTTAATTAATACACCTACCGAGTGGTACCACTAGACTTTTCTCTCGAAGAACTCAAGTGGTTGAAACCCCTTGGGGCAGTTGGTAAGAGTGAGAAATTATAGAGCTTCCTAGCCATGTGTACATATGTATGACTTCTTGCCACATGGGTTATATTATTATCTTTCAAAGGTCCAAAACTGACCCAGAAGGGACTGTCTAAGGTCACTGACTGCACACTGTACGACAACAACTAAATTAACCTTGTCTTGTAGTTGAAAAATTAGAATTATGTTTATTTTTTGGGAAAGATTATAATATCATATCAAAAATTATAATTTTTTTGAGGTGTAAGTTATAATTTTAAAGCGTATGATCGATTATGAAAAGTTGAGATCGAAACCAAAATTTTCATAATCGATCATTAATGTCTGCAATCAATTATGATTTTCCCTTCAACAATCGTAATTTCTCTTTTTAAAATTGTAACTTTACTCATAAAAAAATAATAACCGATGATACAGTACCTGATAATGATAAAATTTTGACTTGAGTTGTCCATCCAAAATCCGGAGCATCTAATGGGCTCCCTGGTTACATGGCAGCCCAAACGGCTCATTGTAGCTTGCCCACTTTGCAAATAAGAATAGGTCACAATCCAAAGAAAAGAGTCCAACAACACCCAGATCGGTACGTTCCTACTCAGCCACAATCGAGCTTGGCGGAAATCAACCCAAGAACAAGGAGCTTGATTTTTGTTAGATCCCGAGGATCTCCCATCACGCCACATGTCCAGGGGACAGTGGGATAGCTTCTAAAGTCTCTAACGAATACGTACTCTCTGATAAATGGAATATTTGTGTACATTCTGTTTAAGGATCGTGGGCACAATTGGCATCAAAATGACAAGTTCCACTATAAGACAAAGGAAGAGGGGGCCACAGAATCAGCTAAGGGAATGAAAGAATCGTGAAACCCTAGATGATTACTTGTATAAAGAGAACATAGACACACTATATTAAGAGAGTTCTAGAAAAATTGTATTCACAAGACACTGTATGCAAAGATTTTAAGTCAAGAAACTTATTGTAATCTTCTTCTTTAAGCAATATAAACCCCCAAGAGCAAGAGTTTTCATTACAGTGGATATAGGTTTGGTCCTTCAACTAAGGTGAACCACTTACATACTGTTTCTTGGTCCAACTTCATCTCTTACTTTTTTGTTAACCTAAACATTCACATCATCCCCTTATTGGGTCTTATAACCATTGTTCTGCACTTAGGGCTAATACTTTCAAGCACCATCAATATATATTTGTTTCTTTAATATTAGACCATGAAAAAAATGTTAAGTTGACTCATATATATATGAGCGTCAGAAATAAATTTATATTATTGATCGAAATTTATATAACGTGTCTAAATTCATTTGAACTTCTCAACATACAAAGATATGATTGTAGATGTCTATTTAGAATTATCATTTACTTGATTCAAAAGCCCACTCGCCCAGCCCTTCTTCTCTTCTATCCAATTGTTTGAAAAAAAATTGATCATTGAAATTTTGAAAGTTTGGTGACAAAATATGCCTCTAAAAAAAAGTTAAATGCACTTAATGCTCAATTTAAAAAAAAAAAAAAAAAAGATAGGTTCCTCCCCTACTTAGGGGCGGAGCCAAAAAATTGTTTTAGGGTGGGTACTATATATTTTAACAAGTGTAATTTTTTTCTTGCATTTGATAAAAATAGAATAATGCATTTATATTTAATTATGTCCTATTTGATTCTTAAAAGTTCATTAAAATGACAAAAAAAGAGAGGCTAATTATATCTTTTTACCAAATAAAGACTAATCAAAACTATTTAGAATTGACTTCAATGAATTTTCATACGTTAAAAGTCTTGCATTAACTTTAATATTATT
Source organism: Ilex paraguariensis (assembly GCA_963454935.2). Taxonomy (NCBI): domain Eukaryota; kingdom Viridiplantae; phylum Streptophyta; class Magnoliopsida; order Aquifoliales; family Aquifoliaceae; genus Ilex; species Ilex paraguariensis. The sequence goes on along the minus strand of CAUOFW020007403.1, from coordinate 355,941 downwards.
ATTATTTATATAACAATTATATTATCACTTAATTATTTATCATTCATTCGATTACACAATAAAGTATATTCTCTATCATGTCGGTGATAATTACTAAAATAAATGTCAAAATTATAAGTAAACTCATGGATATATCATGCCTTTTTTGGTTTTGGCTAAAAAATAGGGTAGACACAATTTAATATATTGAAAAAATACTTAAAATACAGATAAATAATTTTAGAAAAAAAATTTTGAGGGTCCCCGGGCATAAGGTGGCTCCGCCCCTGCCCCTACTTATAAATAAAATTATTTATTATTTATTTTTTTTGTCTATTTTGATTATTCTTTTAATTCAAAAATATAATTTACAAAATATTAAAGTGGAAACTTTTTAAATGAAATTATATATATTAAAAAAAAGAGTCCACCTTATGAGTGGTGGGTTGGACTACGGGTAACTTATCCTTATCCAAAGTCTAGCCCAGCTCGTCTCATAATGGGTTTGGACTTTCTCTCTCCGAGTTTGACCCAAAAGAATTTGTGGGCCTACCCCATGCCAGCTCATGGACATTGGCATTTGCTATAAAAAGGAAGGTTAAATTATTCGGTTCCGAATCAGTTTCTTCATTTTGGCGAAAAAGAACAAGGGCCTTGTGGCTTTGACTTTGGTCTATAGCTTTTCTTATGCTGGAGTTAAACGGAGATCCGACACCGACGAGTTAGACGGAGAAGAAAGAGAAAGATGGAGAGAAAAGAGAAAAGCAGGAGAGAGAAGGACTGGGGCAACAAATGTGAGAATGCCTAATGGGGGTATTTCTGTAATAAATAAAAATAAAATAATTAATGTAGACTACAGACCAAAAAAAAAAAAAAAAACAGCTGAATCGGAACCAAGTCAATAGGTCCGAAAACTGTACTTTTCAACAATTTTCACTAAATTAAAATAATTGACATTTGAATCTTTATCCCAATATTGGAAACTGGCACAGTTAATACTTGTACATGATCAAAAGAAATTATCATACATTTGGCCCTCTCGGAGGCTTAAAATCATTTGTTTTAACAATTCAATTGATGGATAAAAATAAAACAAGTAACTATATACTATAAATGGTAAATTACCAAATTTTCGAAAACGCAACATTTGTTCTTATGGTTATTTTTTGAATACGTATTGCACCGCACCAGGAAGGTGGATATTCATAAAGTAATCTTCCCAATTAATGCACTTTGGATCGAAATAAAACACTTCTGTCTCGACGGCACCCTCTATTGCTTCTCTACGTAATCTTTCAGTGTTCATGTCATCAAATCTGTGTAAAGAAGACAAGTTTGTTATATATTTAGGAATCTTAGATATTAATTAGGTGAATTTTCACACGTATGCATTGTAACTTACATGCCCTTAAAGAACAAGTAGGGTCTGTAAAGTTCTATCAATCGAAATACAAAGTTGATCTTTCGACGAAGATCAAGACACTTGCTGCGGAAATATTGGCAAAGAGCTGTATTAACTATCTCTAATCCCTGAAAAATGATGAAACAAGGTTAATAAGGTAAATCGTTAGCATCGTCAACTGTTGCACTTTCTCTTTATGTGTTGAAGTCTAGGTTTCTAAGACGTAGAGAACAACGATGAATATATGCGAAAGAGTGTATGATTTCCAAATTTCGTGATTTGATTTCAATTAAGTAATGTTATGATGACGAAAACAAACCTTCAACGGCATCTGGTAACGAATTGCCATGTATCTGTGGAAGCTCTCCATGGTGCTCAACACTTTCACCTTGCCAACTATGACTGGCTTTCCCTCCTTATTAATCCATGGAGTTTTGGTGAAGTAACGAAGACCATAGTCTTGAAGATCAGTAAATACCATTGGGTTTGCTACTGAAGAACCAACTTGGTAAATGCTCATAGCATTATGTTGATTTGCATGCCCCGCCATGGCAACGATCATAGAATTTACCACCATGTCAGCTGGTATCTGCATAGTTTCGAATTAGAATGAACATAATTAATTTGCATACAAATAGGTAATTTTAATCGACCTATAGTATTTACTNGAATTTACCACCATGTCAGCTGGTATCTGCATAGTTTCGAATTAGAATGAACATAATTAATTTGCATACAAATAGGTAATTTTAATCGACCTATAGTATTTACTAAAATTATAGTTTTATAGAATTATGTATGGTGTATAATTTTATAGTATGGAAGTCAGTATATAAAAATTTTATATAAATAAAGGCATCTACAAAGTAGAGGATGTAGAGCGGNCTAAAATTATAGTTTTATAGAATTATGTATGGTGTATAATTTTATAGTATGGAAGTCGGTATATAAAAATTTTATATAAATAAAGGCATCTACAAAGTAGAGGATGTAGAGCGGGTAACAGGAATGAACCCACAATGTTAGGTAGAGTTGTCTATGGTACCCAAAAAAAAAATTTCTACTGTACCTCTATTTATCACATTTTTGAATATTTTTACAACGGTTGCGAGTGTTTTTATCACTGTTGTGGTACTCAAAAAAGTAATAAAATTAGTTATCACAATAATGGTAAAAACGATCGCAACAATAGTAACTATACCCAAAAATGTGNTTGAATATTTTTACAACGGTTGCGAGTGTTTTTATCACTGTTGTGGTACTCAAAAAAATAATAAAATTAGTTATCACAATAATGTANGTACTCAAAAAAGTAATAAAATTAGTTATCACAATAATGGTAAAAACGATCGCAACAATAGTAACTATACCCAAAAATGTGGTAAATCACCCACAAAAAAGCGGTAATTTTTTTGTATCGAAAAAAAGTAAGAAAAATATCCACAAAAAGTGTAATTTTTTTATAAAATAACCCACAAGAAATTTGTAAAAATACCCATTAAAGTAATAAATGTTGTAAGTATTGTACGGAAATTTCTTTTTGGGTACAGTAGTGAAGTCTGCAGTAGCCAAGAAAATATTATGAAAATTAAAAATAAAAGAATGTGTCAAACTGACCACATCAACGACAGCATGAGGATCACCTACGAAGCATGTGAGTTTTCCTTTGCCATATCCAACAGCCAAGCTATCAATGGTTCTGCAAACACAAAAATTAATGCTCCCTATGTAAATTGTTTGTAGCTAGCTCTGTAAGAAGATGAATTGCCATTTACAGAAAATTGGAAAATCTTACAGTTTTACTTTCCATTATTTCTCATAACTAACCAAATAAAAGTTTCTAGAATTATGAGAAATCCCATATAATTTAAATATTAAAAAATTGACTTGTTGGTTTACATCATAATCCATATAGTTTGAAAAGTCGTGTTTTGGTGGAATACCTGATCCCTTCAACCCAACCAGGAAACGGCTCTTTGTAAGTACTGGTTACGATGGTTGGACGAATGATAACAAGGGGTATGTTTCCTTTGTAGTGCCCCAGGAGCATCTCTCCCATTGCCTTTGTAAATACATAGGGGTTTGGCCATCCATACTTCCTTGCCCTATATTATCCAAATTAAAGTAGAAATATTATTATCAGTAATATTCCGTATACTACTGTTATCAATTGCTATTATTATAAATAAAGAAACCTTTTGAGGAATGCTTGGCTTTGCTTAATTAATAGTGCAAGTCTTCATTGCCAATTCAACGATATAATGCAGCAATTNTTATTATCAGTAATATTCCGTATACTACTGTTATCAATTGCTATTATTATAAATAAAGAAACCTTTTGAGGAATGCTTGGCTTTGCTTAATTAATAGTGCAGGTCTTCATTGCCAATTCAACGATATAATGCAGCAATTGAAAAAAAAACTCTCTCTCTCTCTCTCTCTCTCTCATACAGTTAAAGTAAGAATTATAAATTGTCAGATGCGTTGTCTAATTAATGCAGCATTAAGTCGTGAACTAAAAATTAATATCTCCAATTTATTTGACTCGATAAATCTCTAGGGATGTTAAAAAAAAAAAGCCCACAGGTTCAAGCCCCCTCTAGCCCAAGTCCCAATTCGGTAGGGTTAGCCCAAACCAAAGGCTTGCCACAACCTCCTAAATCCTAATTTTTTTGTTAGCTCGGTCTAAATCCTAATTATGTTTGTGCTAATATGTTTAATTTTTCATATTTATTGGTATAGAAAATTATATTATCAAACGACAAATGAAAAAAAAAATAAAATAGTTCAACTGTTAGTGTTTCACCTCCAAAGTCCAAAGGAAAGGTTTTGGGTTGGGTTGGGTTGGGTTGGGGTGCGTGGGGGCTTTTTTTTTTGGTGGGGGAGGGGGGAAAAGACCCTGTGAGATAGATCTAAGTTTTTTCAATCAATGATTATAAACAAACTAGACAAAAATCTTTAACTACAAAGCATTTCTAATATTATATTAATTTATCATTTTTCAGTATCATACTTTTTATAAAAAAAACTTTTACATTTGATTATTTTCTGTGTTGAGCAGGCGATACAATGATATTATAATCATCTTTCATCATCATCTATTATTAGCAAACCTCTCTTTGTAACTTGCCTCTAGGGTATTTTTAGATGATTTTAGAATTGGGGGGGGGGGGGGGGG
>CAUOFW020007403.1:276946-342543 GCA_963454935.2 Ilex paraguariensis | reverse complement strand
TTTTTTTTTTTTTTTTTGGGTCAAGGATATTCATAAATTACTTGAAGCAGTTGAATTCGGGTGGATCATGTCTTTTGCAGTTTTAACTTACAAATTAAAATTACTGAGGATAGATTTCATTTATACCTTTTGTGGATAAGCTTAACTTCGAGCAACACTCCCGTCCCGATTTTGATATTTTACTTACACTTTTTATTAGAGTTTGTCTAGTAACAGATTTAACGAAAAATCTTATTTTACCACTTTACCCCCAAACTCTTCGTTATTTTCCATATTAAGTGTCTTTACATGCATATCAAAGTCTCTTTGTTATTAATTTAATTAAACTAAATGTTAATTAGATTAAACATAATGTTAATTTGGTAAAATTAAATGTTAGTTTTGTTGAAAATAATGGTATATTTATTTTTTTTAAAAACTATTAAATGTTGAATGAGAAATTATTAAAGTCTTTATGACTTTTGGGAGTAATTAAAAATGTATGAAGTGAATATGATATGAAAAACTATTAATACAAAATTGATGACTTTTGATTAAAGACACTAATCTAAATAGTTATATATTTTTATAAAGTCACAATTAACACCTTTTGATAAAAAGACACAATTATAAATAGTCACAACTTTTTCATAAAAGTCATCATTGATATCACTTGGACTAAAATACACCATTTCAAATTGTTATACTTTTTCATAAAGTCACTATTGATACCCTTTGTATTAAAAGATATCATTACAAATGGTTATACCTTTTATAAAAGTCACTAGAGAGTCTATAGATAAGTGATTCCTTGTACTCCAAAAACAGACTATTGAACAAGTTAAGAATTGCTCTCTCATTCTAGTTCTCTCAATTATCCACAATATTCAATTAAGTATTCAGTCTTTCTTTTCTCTCTCTTTGTGCATATTGTTGCATTATTATTTCAAGTTTGATTCAAGTATAAATACAGAATTGTGTTCGTTGGAGTTTTAGAGATTGAAGTGCTGCATTTTTCAAGAATGAAATCCGTTCTATCTTGGGAGATAATTGTTTATCAACCTTCAAGCACTGAGAAGGAGCAAATCTGTCTTAAAGAAATTCTGATTACACAGGACTCAAATTATTGTTTTTATTATTGAATTTCTGGTTTTCTAAATTTTACTATTCGTGCTGTTTTGTATCAATGTAAGTACACTGATTTTGATTTTTATACATTATGTTTAGATTAGTGAATAAATAAATTTTATATAATTTAATATAATCTAATTATATACACATTTTCTATAACAAATTTGGTGTTAATTTAAAAAATAATATTAATTTGATAAAACAAAAATATTAAATTCGTAAAATTGAATATTAATTGTATAAAATAGAATGTTAATTTGATATAATTAAAAATTAATTGGGTATTAAATCGAAGAAATGATATTAATTTACTAAAATTAAATATTCAATTCATAAATGGAATGTTAATTTTATAATATTGAATGAAAAATTTAATCCAAAAACAATTCTATGAAATAAAAAATATTAAAAGTTATTTGAACAATAACTCATAAAATAATGAAAATATCATTACTCTTGTTCTATATGCATGGTCCACTCCTATTCTATAATAAATGTAACAACGTGAATGACCTTGAACCATCGCTTTCAACCCTTGATCCCATGGTGCATTCCCCTCTACAGGAGGGAATCATTTTCCCTGTGTTCTTTACTCGTTTTCTTATCTTATACAAATAGAGAACCTCTGCAGGAGGGAATCATTTTCCCTGTGCTCTTTGCTTCTTTTCTATCTTATACAACTAGAGAGAGAGAGAGAGAGGGACGACTTCTGTTGTTTCTAATATGACCAAACTATACGGGAAAGTTAAATATGTGTGAGGAATCTATATTAAATGATCATGAAGCAGCAACGACAATTATGTGGTGTATGCCAATTTTTTCCTTTAATTATTGTAATTTTTGTATTTTCTGATGAATTGAATTTATTTTAAAATGCCAAAAAACAAAAATGCCCATAGAAAATATTAATATATTGTAACAAAATGAAAAGAAACAACATAATTTTTTCGGGGGGTAGGGGTGGGTAAAGTAAAAAAAAAATTTGTCAAATTTGGACAGAGTGGTAAACCAAAGAGTGGTAAACCAAAGACACAGAGAGATCACCATTTTTAAATATAAGAATATATACTCACTCAGAATCTACAGAGAAAAGAAAGAGAAATTCTCAAAATATTGTTTTATGACTGAATAGTTCGTATTATGTAGGACAATATATATAAGAACCGATAAAATCTAAATCGTCCCTATAATGGAAACATGGTTCCTAAATTTAATAAAAATGAAAATTCGCAATCTACGTAATTAATATAAAGAATGTGTTGTCTTAAGTCTCACAAAGCTGTCAACACTAAATTCGGAATCTCCTATGATTTTTATTAATTCTGATTTATTTATTGAAACGACAAAAAATAGAGTGTTGAGGGCATAAAAGATGAAATTCGGCTCAAAACTAAAGAAACTCATGGCAAAACAATCGTTGGTTTTATTTGGATCAAACATCATTAGTCCCACCGAATTTCGAGTGAGACTCATTTTGCCTCTATTATTATTTTTGACAATTCATTGTGTTTTTAAAGTGCAACTGTTTATCCGTTTCAAGTAATTAATCTGCTTTCAGCTGTTCTACATCAAATTTATAACCAATCTCAATCACCGCAGGGGGAGGGGGGGGGGGGCAACTTATAACCCAATACTCATATATAATTAAAAATACAACATGAAAAACATGATAATTGAAGAAACTTAACCCTATTTGTTACGGGTTGTGACCATGATTTCTTAAAAGGTAACTACTCTTATTGACCGAATATCCTTTTTCTATTTGGTGGCTTGCTCATTACTATGTAACCATGATTAAAGTTGGTTTATATGTCACCTCATAACCCAATTTCACATTTTTTGCCATTGGAATCATTATGATGAGTAAATTATTAATCCTTAGCATGTACAATAAGAAACGAAACAAGCATATCTCACCCTCATACTCATATAGATATCAAGCATTTTACTATTATTGACTGAACCAGCATGTGATTCTGGAGATTTTACACTTACTAACACGAATCAAATTCCTTTATTATTTGTAATATGGATAAGTTTAAGTTCATTGGATTAAAAAAAAAAGTATGATAGAGTAATGAGGTAGCCAAGACCTACTCCTTTACCCACCGGCGGTTGAGAGAAGATTGCAAACTCCTATAATATACGAAAAATTTTGCTTGTTGTTAGAGATTAGTTTATACTGCGTAGCCTTGACTCTATTTAGAGTAAAGAATAATAATTATTTGATTGTATAGACAAACCATATGCGCTGTAGGTTTAGTGGAGAAGTCTGACTTTTATGATTTAAAAAACAGTGAGATCTGATTTTCTTGTGAGGGGGAATTGAGCCAAATGATCTGCAGCTAAAAAGTTAGACACAAAATGTTATGTGTAATCTACCTGGCAATGATATAACTTCTTAAGACAAATACAGACAATGATTTATGCAATCTTGCCGGCATGAAAACAACTCAATCATCAATAGTAATTAATTTTTTTATAATATAAAAATCGTCACAATCACGTGAAAGGCAGCTCAACAGTATTTAAAAAAAAATTTAAAATTTTAGGCCTCAAATTTTTAGAAAGGTCCATAATTTTAGGTATATTATTTACCCAAAAAAAATTTAAATTCATTAAATTTTAAAGCCTAAAAAATAAAGGCCACCAATAATTAAATACAATCAAAATTTTTATTATAATAATTTGGGTTCATGATCTAATTTTAGAAAAATTTATGCAATCTTGCTGGCATGAAAACAACTCCATCATGAATAGTAAATTTTTTTTTATAATCGAAAAATCGTCTCAATCACTTAAAGGGCGGCTCAACAGTATTAAAAAAAAAAAATTAGGTTTTAGGCCTCAAATTTTTAGAAAGGCCCATAATTTTAGATACATTATTAACCTAAAAAAAAATTTAAATTCATTAAATTTTAAACCCTAAAAAAAAAATGGCCCCCAAAATTAAATACAATTAAAATTTTTATTGTAATAATTTGAGTTCATAATTCAATCCATTACATTAAAAACCCAAAAATCATAAGTTAAAAAAATAAAAAGTACTCGAAACTCAACTCATATTTATCCTACCCACTCTTTCTATGTGTAAAAATAAGAAAAAAATAGATTAAAAAAATTAAAATTAAACTCTTTCTCCAGTAAAAAACAAAAATAAAAGTTAAAATATTTTTCTCGACAACAGTAACACGTCCTTCTTCTGTTTCTCTCTCACATAATAAAATAAAAATAATTTAATTTTTTTAAAATAATATTAAAAATAAAAAAGACCTTATTTAATATTATAACTTTAGGTTTCAAATTGTCTTAAACCACTCCTGAATCATGTATTTTTTAATCTTAAATGTGTGCAATCTATACACATTAGTATTTTTCTCGACAACAATAACACGTCATTCTTCAGTCTCTTCCTCACATAATAAATTAAAAATAAAATAAAATTTTTAAAATATTACTAAAAGTAAAAAAGCACCTCATTTAGTGTTATCATTTTAGACTACAGATTGCGTTAAACAACTCTTGCTGGCAACTTTGGTTTTGCTTCCCAGTTGTCATATCATTAATTGGGTCCTTAGCTTTCGTACCATTTTTGTAAACTCTTGTGTCTGTGGTAATAGAATTAGGTGAGCAGTTGCTGTTGGAATTTTGTGGTCGACAGTTGCCCTAATAAATGGTTACCCACAAGACTCCAACCATTTAATAACACCACTAATCTAAACCACCCTCCCTTCCGACTACCACTTGGTCATAATTAAATTGAAAATTATATGTATTTTTAATTATTATTAAATCTAATTATTAATCTATTCTACTCCTCTTGGAGTACCCCCGATCTGTCTTTTTTTCACTTCTAATTAAAAAAATTTTATTATGATAAGTGAACAATTACAGATCTAATACTATTTTATAAGAAAATTTTTGTTTCAAATAAAATTTGTAGGCTAATAGGACATAGTTTTGATCGAATCTGATTCTCAAGTTTTTGTCCAGATGCAGTTCAGGCGGCGAAGGTATACTGACTTCTCAGTCAGTGGTGTTGTGCCATTGGCTGGAAGGTTGCTTGTACAACAGGATCAGTGCATGATGCCTACTGCAAGATAGAAGAAGTTTGTGGATTGTGATCAAAGGGCATGAAACTGACAGGTGGAGGGGTCTTGAAGGCCTGCAAGCTGAACAGAGAGAGAGAGAGAGAGAGAGAGAGGCGCATAACAGTAGTATAAAATGGCGTAAATCCTTTTGAAGGATTAAAACCATCTTTTGTATTTTTTTCATTTCAATTTTGCCCATTGATTCTTGTAATTCATTGTTTCAGAAATAAAATTTTTGTGTTTTTTTTTTTAAAAATAGGACATAGAAAGAAAAAGAATGACATTAATCAGGATATTTGGGAGTATAATTAATTTTATAATAATAATTATGGGTAAAATAAAAAATTAAAATTTTTTCATAGATTCTAACATTTATAAGTAGTCAAAGTTGATTATAATGAAATTACATCATTAGGTCAGTAAATTAGATCAAATTTTTATATTTAAATATAATTACTCTATTCTAATAAACTTAAATAGATTCTGCAATTCAAGTCTGATAATATTTTGTTGTTATGATCGTGTTATTTTGAATTTAAATCATATTTGTATCATATTTATATTATTTCGTAGAATTAGAGAAGAGTCAACGTCGATTTACACATAATCCTTTTTTTTTTGTCTCAACCAGATCCATTTCACAAAGATGCTAAAAAGATTGATTTGTCATGTCAAAACTAAATTATTTAGCATTTGAGGCTAATCTAACACATTTATTATTTTTATAATTTGTCAAATTGCTTTTAGTTTATGTTTTATTTACATGGCAAAGTCAAAAATTGCCATAGCGACAGATAGGTGAGTGGTGGTGCTTTCTTTGTTTGAGTCCTGGAAGGCTGCTAGAGCAAGTGGGTGTGTCCCATAAGACAAAAGAAAAGATAACAAATAAGGTTAATTAGCAAATTTAGACTAAAGGGGGTCCAATTAGAGTAGTTTGAGTCCACCAAGCAAATTGTTATGTAGTTTGACTTTAATTAAGGGTATGCTTGTTAACCCAAATTTAACACTTAAAATGAATATATTCGACACTTATTAATTAAACTCGTTTGATAATTAAAATTTAAACTTTCTTAATATGTTAAGTGTTCCTTAAAAATTATGATACAATATTAAGTAGAAAAGTTTTTACTTAATTCTAAAAGTTGAAAGTGCTCAGTAAAATTATCTTTAATAATATTTATAATATGACAATTATACCCCAAAAATATTTTATAATCCTAATAAAATTCTAATTAGTCTTCTCCCTAAAATTCCTAATCTATTTATCCTCTTTGCCGATCGTCTTCTTCAACGATAAATAAGTCTTTTTCATCATCAGTTTACCTTGTCTTATTCTTCTTTTCTTCTCTTGTCTTATGCAAACACGCATACTACAATANCCTCTTTGCCGATCGTCTTCTTCAACGATAAATAAGTCTTTTTCATCATCAGTTTACCTTGTCTTATTCTTCTTTTCTTCTCTTGTCTTATGCAAACAAGCATACTACAATACACATACACACACGCACACACTAGGGGTGGCCCAACCTAATTTGGGGCTATATAAGTATTTATTAAGTAATTATAGTAATATTAAATAAAAATACAATGATACATATTATTTGTTTAAGATAAAAGATAAACATAATTGAAAATTAGTTTGACTAATAAAATAATTTTTTTTAAAATATATTTAAAAATTAAAATTTATACAAGTTGAGCAGTTCTAAAATAAATGAGACATCTATTATATAAAACATGTTAAATTTCAATAAGCTCATGTGACAGTCTCAAATAGACTTATCCAACGGTCACCAACACCTCTCTTAAAACTATTCAAATTAAATTTTTCAACCTAAATCTATCACTTCTCACTTACGTTTCATCGTGCCTTTAGACACTGGTTATCCCTAATTATTAGATATCATAGAGAAACATAACTATTTTAAATAAAAAAAATATGTAGTGCACTACTTCTACTTACTCTATTTTGTAGTCATCTTGTGCATTATAAACAAAGTTATTAAAAAAGATCTCAAATTTAATTTATACAAATGTAACATCATTATTCGTACCTATTATACGGTAGACAATTGATTTTAATAATAAAATTGCAAAGTAATAATATATATATATAGCATAAATATCATGTGAGATAAAAAAATAAGTTAAACTTTAGGTCCTAAATTTTTTTGAAAGGGGTTCTAAAAATTTTACAATAAAACTAGTTACACTTAATTTGAAGGTCAAGTACATTAAATAAATAGTCAATTTTGTTTAAAGTTAGCACTCACTATTAATTAAATGATTAAAATATATTATAAAATTTTAACTATATATTATTATTTATGTTATTTTGGGACCCTAATTTTTTTTTTTTAAATTTAGGGGCTCTAGGCAATGGCCTAAATGGCCGAAAGGTTGGGCCGGCATTGCACACACAATTACACACATAAACACATATATTGTTAATAAAATTTAATTTATTATATTTTTTCAATTCGATTATTTATTAGTTGTTATTTTTTTATCAGATATTATTATTCAGTTATTGTATTATTCAATTTATTATTGTTCACTTATTATTATTAGATTGTTTATTAGTTATTATTCTTTTTTTTTATCAGATATTATTGTTCACTTATTATTATTTAATTATTTATTTGTTGTTATTTTTTTTTGATTAAATGTTATTGTTCACTTATTGAGTTATTCAATTTATTATTGTTCACTTATTGTTATTTGATTATTATTATTATTTTTTAATTAGATTTTATTATTCACTTGTTGTACATATTTTATAAATTTTTTCAAATTAAAGAGTGGAAAGATAAAATTGAAAATTAATTTATTTTCAAATGTCAATTCTGTGTAGTTATCAAACAGTTTGATTTAATTCAGTACTTAAATTTCAGTGGGTACCAAATAGTCCACAAATTCAGCATTTAACTTTCAGATTTCAATTTTTAGTTTTCAGACTTCAGCTTTCAATTTTATCAAACACCACCAAAGTTCGAAAATTTTAAAAAGAGTTAATTACACTAAATGTCTTCAAAGTGTGTAATTTATTTTATTTTGGTCTTAAATATTTCAATTGCATCATTTTGGTATCTGAAGTGTTGAAAATGTTTTTATATTATCTTTCAAACAAATAACATTTAAATTACAAACGATTTTTGATCATAAAGTTATTATATGATACTTAAATATAGGCCAAAAATAACGGTTTTGAGCTCAACCAAAAAATAAATTTTTAGACTTGTTTAAAAAATGAGCCCAATAAACTCTGCTTGAACTCGCAAAATTCGACTTGTTTATATGTAAAAGAATTGAAATACTCTGATTCAACTAGTTTTGAACTCGACTCAAGCTCATTAGTTTAAAAATTAGTCGAAATTGAATAATTTTTTAGATTTTTTTTAAAAATTGAACTCGTCATACTTGGCCTCAAAGTTGTTCGTTCGGCTCATTTACCATGACTGACTTTTAAGGGTAGGATTTGAATTAGGTCTCGTTCCAATGTGTGTTAAATATCATGTTGATTGAATCGTGTAGCTCTTGTGGGCTGGACGATCTCTTTTCACTGGACTATCTCCCTTGGTCTTATTTAGATCGAAATTTGAGGAGCTGTTTACGGATGGTCATGAGTCGGGCAACTGCTCGGCCGAGCCTGGAAAAATATGGGAGGTTGGGCTAATTTTTAGGCCAACAGTCCACACTTGGGCCCAAAAAATATCTTTCGCGAAATTTGAAGGGGTACACCAAATTAGATTTAATCATAAAAAAATACACAAAAAAAAATATTGCGTAATTAAGTTCTTAATTTTGATACTTATTTGTACATAAGTAAATTATTTAAATTTTATTGATTTTATTATGACATTTTTGTTCTCAATTGATCCATGTGTATTTTCTTTAAAAAATGTTTAATTTTCCTATTGTATTTGTGTATTAAATATTTCCTAATTTTATGAGAGATAAATATAACACTTTCTAAAAAAAATTCAAATTTTGAATACACTATTGTTTTTCGCTTTATGAGAGACAAACTGCTACTGGTGTTTCTGATTCTTCTTCATGCACATGACAAAGGTGCAGCAAGCCTAAAAGATTGAATATCTTCTTCTTCATCCACTTGACAAAGGTGTTGCAAGCCTGAAGTTGATTTTTTTATTCTTCATCCAGTAGCAAGTCGTTATTCTTTTTCATCCACCTGACAAAAGTGCTGCAAGCTTGAAACCGATTTTTTTCTTCTTCATCCAGCTGCAAGTCGAGATTCTTCTTCATCGACCTGACAGAAATGCTGCAAACTTGAAGCCGATTTTTTTGTATAATTACGCAACAACAAACAACAATGTTTGAATTTTTCGATTTTTAGTATGTTAAACTATTAACATATAAATATGTTAATGTATAAATGTTTTTAGTATATATTTTTGTGAATATATGTTTTTTTTTTGAGTTTTATTGTATCTATTCTTTTAATAGTTTGAGAGATTTTGACAATGGAAAAAATGGTGTTGTTGTTATGTACATAAGGTAATGCTACTAAAATATGCAAAGTATGTGATAATTCCAACATATCAGAACTTGTTTGTGAAGTTTGTGAGACTTGGGAGGAGTTGTTTAGTTTGTCAGTGAAGTTGTCATATTCTATTCCGGGTCACCCATCTTGCATGTTGCGTAACGATGCGGATTTAAAGAATTTGATTAAATTAAAATGGAGTTTCGCTAAAAATTACGTTGAAGTTAAGATGTTTGTGGAAGATATTAAGGGCGGGTTGATAGGTGATAATGATTCATTGCACAATGTGAACATTGGTGATGTTGTTGACTTTGAAGTAGATTTGTTACCTAGTTTTATTGGTCACAATGAGAACGTTCTTCTAACAGCTGGGTGGAGTAATGAAATACGACACATAGTACAGAAAATTGAAGGTAGTGCATTATAGTTTCGGTAGGTACTTTGCAAATACTCGATGGAGTCTAGTTTTGAATTTAATTATGTAAAAAATTATAAAATAAGAGTTATTGTTGAGTGTTCATTTTAAGTATTTTTCTGGTTGTGAGTGACATATTAATGCAACATTGGAGAAAGCTACTGATTTTTTTATATTAGAAAATTGGACAATGAACATAGTTGTGGTGTGGATCTAAGAACAATAGATAACAAGAGGATGAGTTCTAAATTGATTGTAAATTTGATTGTTAATCGTGTTCATGGGCATATCACAACGCGTCCAATAGAGGTGGTTGCAAATTTTTTGTCTGATTATGGACTCATTGTATCTTATGATAAAGCATGAGAAAGAGTTGAGAAAGTAAAATGTATACTTTTTGGAGACCACTCATTATCATACCAACAATTACGTTGGTATGTCGATGCAGCAAATCGCACTAATCCGGATACCCATATTGTGTTACATTGTGATCATGATACTAACTGTTTAAAAAGGTTGTTTGTTTCTTTTAAGGGTTGTATTCAAGGGTTTAATTATTGTCGTCCATTACTTTTTTGAATGACACATTTTTAAAAGGCAAGTATAGAGGTAATCTTTTATCGACAACAGGAAAAAATGGCAACCAAGGTAAAGTTTAATACGGTTTTTGGAATGATAAATTTTGTGGTTAAGTTGTAATAGTTATGTTATATTGTGTTTGTCACATTGTTACACTTTTTTATTTTAATTTTCACGAATATTTATATGCTTTATTTCAGGTTTGTTTCCTTTGGTATTTGTTGTGGTTGATTTGGAGAATGAAACAAACTGATTTTAGTTTAGAATAAACTATCTAATATATTGGATCAATCTCGGGTTATTACGTTTGTATATGATCGTAATTTGGGTCTGTTAGAGGCAATGCCAAATTTTTTTTTAAATGCTCATCATGCATATTGCTTGCAGCACTTGAAAACTAATTTGCGGGATAAATTGAGTGGTGCTCATTTTTTTAATGCATTCCGAGAACACATAGTGATATTGCTATGTAAGTGTGCTTATGCACCAACACAGTCACTTTTTAATGAGAAGATTGAAGCTTTTCGTCGTGAAGGTGGTTCTAATGTTGATAGGTTCCTATCCAATCTTCCATATGAACATTGGACAAATGTTTATTTTACAGATAAGCGTTACAGTGAGATGTGTTATAATGCTACAGAATCGTTTAACGCGTAAATTTTGAAAGCTCGACATTACCTATTACTAGCATGGTTGACACAAATAGGGAACATATAATGGATTAAATTGGCCAAAGGATGAAAATAACTTCAGAGTGGAATGAGAATTTATGCTCTAATATGTTTTCGAGATTACAAGTTGCATTTGATGAAGGGAGGTCCTAGACTGTGCGGGTTTCGAATAACCAAGTGTATGAAGTGATGTCATATCCTTCGGGCACTGTTGATATTGTGAATGACACGTGTTTATGTTGTCAGTGGCAAATAAATGAATTCCCTTGTTCACATGCGGTGTCGACAATATGAAAGAGTGGGTGAAATATCAATGAATTTGTTGATTATTAATATCATTTCAGCACATACAAGATGTCATATTCTAAACTCATTTACCCAATACTGACTATATATTGTGATAAAAGTTCGCCTGTAGATGTTAATATTTTGCTACCATATACCAAGAAACAACTTGATAAACCAAAGAATCGTAAAATTCGGTTTAGGGGAGAACTCATTAGGTGAATTCTTTGTGGTCGGTGTGGCCATTTGGGCAGTTACAACAAAAAATCTTGTAACGAGCCACTGTAGACTTATTAATGTAATCAATTAATGACATTGTTCACTATTTTAAGTTTTTTACAATGTGTTTTTTCATCCCTTTGTTGGGTTTGTTTGTTTTAGCTATTTTTTTTTCACGTAGTAAGTTATATGTTTTTTTTTGTCTAACATTTGATGGATTAGTCTATATGCAATCCACACTGGTCCTGTATAGTGAATTTACACACTATTGGAATAGTATATCATGAACACAGGTGAAAGTGCTACACTTGAATGTTACATTGTTACACTTTCTTTGTTATACTTTGACAGGGTCTCAATTACTCAACAAGGAATAAACACTTGTATCCCTGTACAATTTAGATAATCACCACTTATCACACAACAATGCTATACAAACAGAATATGTACATCCAAATCTTATAGTCCACTAATGTTCATTTGTTGAGAAAATGTGAAAGTGTTACACTTTGAATGTTACATTGTTACACTTTGACAAGGTCTCAATTACTCAACAATGGATAAATACATCCCTACACAATCTGAATAATCACCACTCCCTATACAACAATGTCATACAAACAGAATATGTACATTCAAGTCCTATGGTCCACTGATGTTCATTTGTTGAGAAAGTGTGAAAGTGTTATACTTTGAATATTACACTTTCTATGTTATATTTTGGCATGGTCTCCATTAATCAACAAGGAATAAACACATGTATCCCTGTACAATCTGGATAATCACCACTCACCACACAGCAATGTCATACAAACAGAATATGTACATTCATGCCTTATGTTAAACTAATGTTCATTTGTTGAGAAAGTGTGAAAATATTACACTTTGAATGTTACACAGTTACACTTTGACATGGTCTCCATTAATCAACAAGGAATAACCACATGTATCCCTGCACAATCTAAATAATTACCACTCACCACACAACAATGTCACACAAATAGAATATGTACATCCATGTCTTATAGTCCATAAATGTTCATTTGTTGAGAAAGTGTGAAAGTGTTACACTTTGAATGTTACATTGTCTATGTTATACTTTGACAGGGTCTCAATTACTCACCAAGGAATAAACACATGTATCCTTGCACAATTTGGATAATCACTACTCACCACACAACAATGACACACAAACAAATGTCTCATATGACACTAATAATCAATTGTACAGTACATAAACAATGAAAACTTTGGCATTTGTTTGCAAATTTTTTCTTCAATTCCCTACGAATTTTCATATCTTCTTCATTCCAAAAATTTGAATGGTTGAGAAACAATGATACCGTTTCAGTTCAGAACTCGGCCAACTGTCTTGCTGTTAACCTTTCCTCAATTGATTCTCCTTTGGTAAGTTTTTTCATTATGTAACATACATGCACATTGCATGCAATCTTGCATTAACTTCAATTGTTAATATGTTTCGATGTTTTTTAAAAATAACAATTACATTTGGAGAACGATTACTTATGAGTTTGACTTTTGCTGTGGACATGTCAAACATGATGTGATTGGTAGCTCCTTAACATGTATGTCTATGCCAATCCTCTTCGAATGATTGAACTTTGTAATTTTTTTTTCGACATATTTTTTCTATAATTACATAAAAGGTTTTAAGATTATAGATTGACACCAAACTAATATGGGCTTTTAACAATACTATTTTAACATAATCAAACTAATATGATTGCATCCTCTAGGTACATATCTCGGTTACCTTTCGTCCTTGGCCTTAATGAGTTGTAATGTGTCTAGACACCTTCTTCAGTATTCAACACCAATACAGTCTAATGGTCAGGAGAACAATTTTCTTTCCAACTATTTGAATTCATTAGGAAAATAACTTATTTTGAATCTCCGAAAAATGGTATGTGCCTGTCTATTTCCACTTGACGTGCATACTCTAGATTTGGAAGAGTTACAAAGGACTACACATTCAAAATATGTAAAATATAACGTGTTAAACAACTCACAAATAATTTAATTAAACAACTATTTGTACGTTGTGCTTATTATAAATCTTACTCAACAAAGACTGTTGATGGAGTAGAAACGTCTTTTAAATGTGGACATCTCATTGTAATCATCAATTCTTTTTAGCATATCAGCCCAATAATCAATGATCTGTTAAAAAATAAATATCATATTCTACTATTCAAACCATGTTACACTATAAAACAATACTTTCTATCTAAAAAATGCAATTCTATTTTACATTTTAACAATATGTACGTTGTTGTATAGTTTGCAAGAAGTTTCCATTATTTTTAATGCATCATTCACATATATTACACTTCTAATTCTAACTCAAGACCATATTTGACCACTACAATGTCATAAAAATGGAAAACACACTTGTCATATATTTTATTATATAACAAAGCAAGTAAGAATCATAATTTTTAATGAACACATTTTTAATTGGACAATGACATTTACCCGTAACCCTCTTCATCATATATCATCTTCAATTTGTTGAAATCAATCGCATCCAATACTTCACACTCATGCCACATTTTTTTTATCTTTTTGCCTGTGAGCCCTTGAATAGTGGTGATCTTTTTCTTGTTTTCATCATCTTCAACAATCTCAACTATTCTCCTAGATTTGTCTTCACTCAAATTGTTCTTAAGGTTGATCGCATCTGATGTCACAATTTGATTTTTTCCTTTTTTTCCCCACTGTATTCGAATTCTGCATCTCTCTTCTTTTTCCTATCTCTTTTCTTGATGTTTTGGACCATTGATGTTTGTCCTGTTTTTGTCTTTTCCCCATGATCTTGAGCTGCAACGTTTTCTTGCTGATATTTCTAAGTTATGACATGGACAGATAATTCGTTAAGTTGATCAATCAACTCAGCATTCTCATTTTCTCAATTTTTGATTGTTGCTTTGCAAGCTTGTATTTCTGCTTCAAACATTTGTTCTCGCTTTTTCATATTTTCAATAACTTCATTCAACTCCTTTATCATCGTCTCCTTTTCTTTCATTTTCAATGAGAATGCAGATTATTGTTTGTCTAGCTCATCACCCCCAGAAACAGAATGTGAATGCTCCAAATAACATTTATTTGTGTCTATGTTCCTTGTAACAATTTTCAAGACATCGTTCTCTTTCAATAGCTCTTGATGTCTTTGTCTGTTTGTGTCTTCTTCTCCTATATCACCGTCATCTTGTACTGGAACATTAAGATTGTGCTTCGCTTCGTTAATAGCAGCATCAATAAGAGATTCAAATGCCTTCTTCTCTTTACCATCTCCACCAATGACATCCAACATATCATCATCATCACTAAGAAATGTATCATGTTCTCCCTCCTTATTCTCACTGTACTCAAATGCTTCTTCATCCACTTGGCCATGTATTTTTTTAATTTTACCACTTTTGGTCTTTCCCTCCAATTTAGATTGGCCCCTTTCTTGTTCATTGATTCCCTTATATTTGAGAAAAATTTTCTCTTCTGCTGTTCTCTTCAATCTATGTCTCAACACCTTTAAAACATTTAACATATCGACAATTGTATGCATTAAATAACACAAGTATAACATGAAATTGTATCATTACAGTGTTTATAATGCAAGTGTATTATATGATAACATAAAAAATTTAAAAATTCTGTAGCATTGACATATTAAACTAAAATCCTTATATTTAACCAACTTATATATTTTCACTTCAACTTTTCAAGAGTACTTTGTTTCATAGCTCTCTTAAGACTCGGTAGATTCTATTTCACAATCGTTCGTATTGCATTTGGCCTGTCAAATTTGAAAATTATTGTATGTTCACAAACCCAATACTGCATATACATATAAATTTAATATAAGCAAACAAATTACATTATTTTATTAAAAAATAGAAAATAATATTGGAAATGAAACGGGGCTGTTAACAGCTTACCAGTAATAACATGACGCATCCAATAACACCGGATGTGCTGCTACTCTTTTTCTGAAGTGAAGAAATTAGAGCTTCAAGGATAGCACTTGACCAATCATAATTCTTCATTTCATCTAAATTCTCAACGTATTAAACAAATCCTCATCCTATAAATGTCCCAGTGTCTGTGAAAAAGAGTGTTATCATTAAGAATAAACATAGCAGCCTTGCAACGTCATTAACACCATTTTTTGTTGTACCACTTGCTGCTTTAACCAGTCTATTCTTTATCAAAGTTGATGTCAACCTGCTATCTTTTTTGAATATTTGTTTAAAAAATTTTGTATTTTTTTTACCATGAGATAATGAATCCATTGGATCGCGTCCATTGACAGTCCAAAATATTATATTCACATCACTTCTTCTCAATTTAATCTCCTCGCCATCAATGTGAAATTTGGATGTATTAACACCAAAGTATAGTATTGTATCCTGTATGCTACTATCACTCATCCTACACCATGCATGACCTATCTAATTTTTTATCAATGATACTTTCAAATAGTAACCAAAATGATGTTTTCTTCAAAACATCCTTGTGTGCTTCACTTATCTTAATGTCATCTTTTGCTCTAATTATTGTAAGCAAGTTTGATCTGTATTTAGGCTCTTGCTTCGATTCCACCATTTATTTTTTTCCTCATCATAGCTTTTAGTAGGGAAGAGACAAAGTGCAAAGTGTACAAAGTATAACAAAAGGTTAAAATGTAATTATAACAGTATAATCAAATAAGTGAACCAAAAATAGTGTATAACACAATCAAATAAGTGAACCAAAAACAGTGTTACCATTTTTATGTTACACTTTCTATTTTACATTGTGAGAGTAACACAATCAACAATTAGGATTTACACACATAGTTATTCAACAAGGAATAAACATTTTGCATCACTGAACACTGTATTATTACCCCCACAATAGCACTTTATAAACAAAATATACAGTTCAGTGTCTAATGATCCACTGTTATTCACTTTGTTGGGTAACTAGTATGTTGTTATACTATATTGGTAATATTGTTACACTTTTATGTGTTACCTTTTCTATGTTACACTTTCTATATTACACTGTGATAGTAACACAATCAACATTTAGGATTTACACATAGTATAATCATATAGAATTACACAACAAGGAATAAACAACTGTGTCCCTGAACAACCTGGAGAATTAACATTCACCGCACAACAATGTTTTAAAATAAAACAAAAGATTCAGTGTAATTTTAACAGTATAACAAAATAAAAGTGTATCACAATTAGTGTAACAACAAAAGTGTACCAATAATTGTGTAACAAAACACAACACAAACACCTATTATTTTACATTCAGACAAACATATATATGTATATAGCTTCATTCAAACCAGTTCAGACCTATATTCAAGCAATTGAAAAAGAAAATTATTAAATGTATAACATCCAATAAGTCGTTGGTTTTTTATAATACGAAAGCTTTTTTATTATATAAAAAATACATAATTTTATGGCTTTTGCCAGAAATAAAGAGAGATTTACCCAAATTCGTCTTCAATCATCAAACATACAAAATATGTTTCCAATACATGCATTTAACAAGCACTTTCAGCAAAAAAAAAAAAACCAGAAAAAAAGATAAATGTAATATATTTTTATTTTTGGTAACTCGCGATGTTAATACCAAAATACACACACACACACACACATTACCTCTGGCGAAGATGAACAAACTCAGATGCCAGTCGAACCAAGGAACAACAATGAGCAATCACGATCGAAATCACAATCAACAATGCCAAAATTTGAATACTATTCAAATCGCCAACAAATCCTCTTCAATCGATGCTAATGTAACCCCAATCCCTTTGTTAATCAATAAACAATGCACAGTCAAAACCCTTTTGATGAAGAGATAGAGCATCAATTTTTTTAGGAAGATGAATCAGTTTTCCTTAGATGATGATAGAGAGAGTTGGTTTTCCTTCAAAAACTATTTAGAGAATATGAAGCGGTTTCTTTGGAGGACAATGATACACAGTTCGGTTATAAGGAAGATGAATAGTTTTTGAATTTAATTAGCCTAAATTTCAGCGAGTTATGATAAATGTCTTGTTACAGTTTTTAAGAAAAAAAATAACAAAATAGGCATTTACGTCTTTGTATTTAAGAAGTGTACTTTTTTCCAAAATATTTTTTCTTTGTACTTTTTTCTAATGAAGTTTAATTTAGTGTATCGACTTCCAAAGAACTCAATATCTTTTTGAGATGGGCCAGTGCCATAATTACAACATGTGGGCCATTTCGAAATGTATAATTCTATTTTCTTGATCAATTGTATTAATTTATTTTTTTAGTTTGAAAACAGTGAATATTTGGGTTGAGTCCTATTTAGGCGATTTTTAATGAATTTAGTTTGTCACTCAAACTTATTCGAAGATAAGTTATATTTTAATCTTACTAATAAATAGTTAAATTCACAATTTTTTAATAACTCAAAAATATTCTTCATTTAAAGCATTATTAAATTAATTTCTTATCATGAAAATTGTTACTCTTTAATTCAATGTCAATGGAGATATGTCAATAAAATCTCCATCGTAAATTTAAAATTCAAATTCAAAGAACCCAGTTGGGTTATTCCCTCCCTCTCTCTCTCTCTCTCTCTCTCTCTCTCTATCTCTCCTGACAGACTGGCAACGAAAAAAAGGAAGAATAATAAGAGGCATTCTTCGAAAAACTAATGTCAATTGGATTCTCATCCATGGCAACAATAGTACCCTCTTCTTTTCTTTTCCTTCTCCTTCTTTATGCTTCTCTTTTGATCCATACATTTTTTTCTTCAACATTCTCAATTCATTAGCTATCTATATTTGAGTAGGTGTGTGGGTGTGTATACTAGTTGTTGTGCATTTGCAAATGCACATGGACTATTTTAAGATTCAAATATGTATTTTATTTTCCTAATAATTATAAAAAATTCAGCTCATAAGGTTGCAAGAGACTAACTAACCATAACACAAAGTATTCCATTGCAACATTAAAAATGCAAGGAATTTGAGTCATTTATGTGAGTGTAACATTAGAAATACGACAAATTTGAGTGTTGTAACGTTAAAAATATTGAGTATAACATTAGAAATACAACAAATTCGAGTACTTCATACTTCACGTAAATATCAAATAATCATGCAAACAATGCAAGACACTAAACAAGCCAAATCTTGGGACTAAGCAACACACACAAAAAAAATAGTGGAAAATCTATTCCTTAAATCGAAAGAAAAATAAACAAATTTTAATTGAAAATTGGAATAGCCCTGTAATGACAACATCATTTGCTTCTCCTCTTGACTTCACTTTACAGAACAACCCAAAAGGGAGCGTGTATCCCAACATTCTTATTATCGATAAAGAATTCGTTAATATGAAAATGGAGTCAACCACTAAAAAATTCCCTTCTACATTTCCCAATGTCGGTAAATACCAATAATTTTCAAACTCAAGGTAGACAAAAAAATGTACAAAAGATATTTTTAACAAACAAAATAACTATGAAATCCACACTAAAATAAAGAACGAATAGTTGATCAGAATGTCTGTTACTGAATTTTTCGTATCGATCAAAATCAAGTCAAAAAGTCATAATGCTTCTAGTTTCTATACAAATCACTAAAACAAGTACATGGCAAAATTGAAGGGCTGAAGCAAGATATCATGGTAGTTTGTAGAAAACAAAGACTGTCATTATGACTACTAGAATCGATTGCTTCTTGGCTTACTGGGCATTGTCTTTAAGGAATGATGGACCTTATAAAAGCTTCAAAACCATGGGTGGTGAAATATATAATTTAGAAGTCTAAACCAAAAGTTAAATAAGTTATTATTTGATTTAGACTATTTATTCTAGAAGTCTAAGAGTTAGAAGTTAAATTTATTATAGAAGTCTAAAAGTTAGAACTTAATGAAAAGTATGAAGATAGAGTTTAATTTTGGTGGAGATGGAGTCATAGAAAATCAGAGAAGTCTTCTTGACTATGGGGTATTTTAATGTAGAATAGAAGATGAGAATGAAAGAAAGTGAAGAGACGGAGGGTAGTGATTTGTTGATAATTAATGAGGATAATTAATTTAACCCTAATTTGATTTTATACAATTGTTTGAGGGTAATGATGATATAATTTATTTATTTATTTTTTAGTTTAGTAGCCTTTTAGAAGTAATATAGATAGATAGATATAGATATATTGTAATTAACTTTGTAGTTTCTTTAAGGGTACACACAAGGTTAATTTTTTATGATTTAAGTCATAAGTGTCTTCATATATTTATTTAAGAAAAAAATAGAAATTCAAAAGTTTTTTATATTTAGATCAAATTATTAGTGTGAGGTATAATTGTCCTCATAATCTTTTTTCAAGGATAGAAAATGAATTCAAAATTTTTTCATTTAAAGTACTTTTATTAGTATAGTGGATATATATATATTAGTTAAATACCTGTGTATGAAGGCACTATATAATAAACAAATTATCACTTTAAAAAAAATTAATTTAAATAATAATAAGCAAACTAAAATAGAAAAATATATAATTTTAGTGCTTGATATATGGAATGATTTCAATTTCATCCTTGAAGTTCTAATTTGGCAATTTAGTATAAATTTGTGTTTATTTAATCCAATTTTCATCGCTGACTAAATTGATAACAAATTTGAGAGAAAACTACTAAAAAAAATTGGAAATCAAATCATAGTCTAGCAAGTCAAAGAACCATCAACTCGTCTACCTCCCTTTACTCCATCCTATCTAGTCAACCCATACCTCTCTATGTATTGGCCAGTGATATCCCTTGAAATCAGCTAAGTTGCAACTGTGAAAAAAAGAAAATGAAAGAAGTATGCAAAGGTTATGCCAATTAATGAAAAATCCTAGAAAAATTTGTGTTGGTACCCAATTGCCATATATTTCTCTGTGATTCTTCCTCGATTGTAGTTAAAATAGCCTTTGATTTTTGCCGATACAAAGGGTATGCATGAGCTGGAACAAAGAAAACCGTTTACAATTCGAATACCTATTGACTCGGGTCTAAAAAGCCGACTAATTCCTTCCAAGTTTATGAGCACAATCTGGTAGTTACCATAACAACCTCCTCTAATTTGGGCAAATCTTTTGTTAAACTAAACCTCATCCGAGCAAGGAAAAACGTATTAATGAACAAATTTGAAATCTAGGGTGGATTTGGAGCCTTACCCTTGTACAGAATATATACAATATAGTTCAAAACATTTGTAATTTTTTTTTTTCAACTGGAAAGCATTTGTAAATTGGAGAACACCGATTTGTAGGATAAGGACCACTTTTCGAATCCTCTATCCATTGCATAGTAGACCTCCCCTCCTAATTGAATTCCAAGAATCTCGCCCAATTGAAAGCAATATAATCACCAGTTAAAGCAGCTAGATGTAGAGGGGTTGCAGATTGCAAATAAGAACGTTGTAAGCCTTGAAATCCAATGCCAAATTACTCTCTCAAAATTTCACCATTACACCAGATGTAGAAATCCTTTCCAATATTGACACAAAAAATGTCCTACAAACCAGGCTACTTTCTTTGCTGGCATAAAGTTAAGATCTCTTTTATCATTTGTAATTAATATCAAAAAAATCTGAAAGCGTAAACATAAAAACTCAAAATCTTACTCACATGCTCATTTCCAATCACAGAAGTTCACTATAAGACAAAATTGCATAGAAATTTCAAATGTTATATTAATGGAGTCTAGAATAGCAGAAAAAATGTGTATGTTAAGAAAAGGATACCCAAGTTGAAGAAGCAAATGATATCCATGGTGCTAATTCAGTAATGTTTCACCTGAGCAAACATAGAAAATAAAAACTGAAAAATATGAATCTAAATCCCAGCAAACATAAGGGTTTGAAATCAGACCAACATCCCACACCCTAGAAAGATAAATCATAACTTGTTCTTTATGTTTCTATCAATAAATCTCAATTTTAGTTAGTCCTTCACTGAGACCATTATTTTATAACCCATTAAGTTTGACGATCAAGAACCACTACACAAGTTCATTTGCTCAACAAAATATGCATCTTGCAAATGGAAAAGCAATAATGCAATGTCAAGTAATTAAAGCAACACAAAAGCATCAAATTTAACTGCGAAAAATATTCAAGAACAATAGCAAAACCTTATAAACCAACACAACACCTGAATACTTCTTTTAGTCAAAACAAGGAAAGGAATTTCTATGACTATGCTGTAATGTTTTCATCATCGCTCAAAATGAGGCAGCAAGTCAATCAAACATAGCTGCCATTTCATCTACATCATAAATAAACAAAAGTTCCAAACATCTTCAAAATATTTCAACGTGTGGGTGCATATATAGGTTCACAATAGCATTATTCTGACTAAATTTATAAAACAATAGCCTTATTCTGCTAAAAAAGTCACTACTCCAAATACAACCACACAAACAACAAAATTAAACTATTGCAAGAGTCTGGCATAGGCAATAAGACAAACACTTGGTAGTTATAGAAGAAAACTATCAGTAGTTGCAGTTAGTTAAATTCAAATCAAGTTAAATTACATATAATGTGATGATATACTCTTCCTCTTTTTCAACAAAGAATGATTTGTTTTTCTCAAGTTCCTGTTCCAGCAACCTGATGAACACAATTTCCTCTTCCGTCATATCCACCTCAACTTCGTGATAGAAACTCAATCATGAAGTCCAAAATATAAATCTCGAGACCATAGGACACAACGTAGAACACTTGTACAATTTAGACCCACAATAAGTAAATCAAAGCTACTGTTAATGTTGCGAGCCACCTATGCAACCTATGAGGTGTAGACTGATCCAAATTGTAATGAAATGCTTGTGAAACTTGTTCCTCCATTATTCTAGATTTTATCCTCGAAAAATTCCCATAAAATTTTACAAAAATACCACATCAGAAACAAATCTTTAATTCATAAGCCCCAATTGACCCAAATTTGGGTGTGGGTGTTATAGGAGCAAAAAGAGGTGGAGATATAGAGAAAGGGGGGAAACATGCCTGGTGTTTTGGTGGCGAGATCCAGTAGGTCTTATATGGTGGTGGCTGAACGCATGAAGAGAGATGCGAGAAAAGAGAGATATGAGGAGAGGGATGAAGTCGTTATAGGAGACGGAGATGAGAGAAGGAGATAAGATGAGGAAGAAAGATTTGGGAAAAGTTAAAATAATTGACGTTGTTGGGCGAGAAAACAAGATTCGATATTCATCGTAGATCGTCGGATTAGTGTTTATGAGATGATTTAAACCGTCTTTTATGTTAGTATTACGTTGTCTGTTAGATATGTTTATGTTTTGTCTCAAAACGATTTGAACCTCTCTTTATCTCCAAAATTCAAACTCAACTCTATTTTATTATATAGATATACTAGTCATTGCCCGTGTCTGAAGGCACTACGTTACTTATAAAATTTTAACACACAAAGATATAATTTTTGAATAATTTTAACACACAGCGATTAGATTGGTTTTAAACATTTTTTTGTTGGTGCAATTGATATCTTATTTTTTTTATATTGGTCGCTTATTTTTTTTTAATTGCTGATTAACTTGGACTTTGAATTTTTGTTTAATTTTCTGAGAACTATAGATTTTCATACAGTAGTGATTTATTTTTAGTATAAATAATAACTTGATGATTTTATTTATAGATTATAAAGACAATGTAGACTTCATTGATTGATAATAAGTAAGAAGTAAATATCAACCATCGGTACTAAGATGCGTAATAAGAATATCTACTTATGATGTACTCTAGGTATGAATCAGTTTGTAATAAGAATGATGAAAAATTATATAAAATAATTTTTAATGAAATATTATATCAAAGGTTTTTAAAAAATCGATATACTAAATAACTTACATGTCCAAAAATGGTGACATTGTTTATTTGAGTACTGATTTTTGTCTTGTAGTGACTGTGTGTATGCGGTTATTGGGGTCAAAAGTTAAACTGTCAAACTTTAACAAAGAAGCAATAAACTTAGAGATATTATATATTTTATGTGTGTTTAATAGAAATATTTTTAATTTTATGCAAAATTTTATCGTAAAATTAGAAATTAAACAAAATCAACCTAAATAAAGGTACACTTTTAACATATAACATTTAGATCATTTAATTTAAAATGAATTCAATTTAAGTTGTTATTGTGATTTTTCAAATTTAAGATAGAAACGTATGAGAGATAAAAATATAGAGTCTTATGATAAGAGGCTTCTTCATGGGCGGGAAAAAAAAATTCAGGACTAATTGTAGACCATTAGATCAAAATTTTTGAGATGATCTGAAATGTCTTTTATGTTGGGATTATGTTGTTTGTTGGATGTGTTTATGTTTTGTCTCAAAACGATCGGGACCTCTCTTTGTCTTTTGGATTCAAATTTTGTTCTACTTTAATATATAGATATACTAGTTATTACATGTGCCTAATGACACATAGTAATAAAAAATGGTAAATAATAAACATATTTATATTTATATTTAAAATCAAATCACAAATATAAAGAAGAGATAAAAGAATTTAAATATCGATTTATAGTGGAGGTGAGAGATGGTGAGCGATAGTGGTGGTAATAAGAGACGACGATGGTTTTGGTGACGACAGCGATGGTGGTGGTGGCGGCGGTGATGGTGGTAGTGGGGGTGGCGGCGATGATGGTGGAGGCGATGGCGGTGGTGGCGACAATGACGGTGGTGGTGGTGGCGGCGACGGTGGCAATGACAGGTGGTGGTGGTGGTGATAAATATAGTAGTGGGGCGGTTTCAAACACTATTTGTTTTTAAAGTATTTATAAGAAATAATTTCTAAAAGTACTTTTAAAAAGTCACTCTAAACACACCCTTAGGGGCCTATTTTTCAAATTAAATTTAGGATGTTAATATTAACCGTTAGATTAACTTTAAAGTAAAATTTAAAACGATCTCAACTGCGAATAGCAAAAGTCATTTTGTTTATCTTTTGAAATTTGAATTGTAAGCTACTTTATTATATAGATATACTAGTTATTGCCCGTGCCTGAAGACACTATGTTATTTATAAAATTTTAATACACAGTGATAGGATGTTTGAATAATTTCAACACATAGCGATTATATTAGTTTTGAACATTTTTTGTTGGTGCAATTGGTATCTTATTTTTTTTGTAGTGGTCACCTATTTTTTTTAATTGCTGATTAGCTTGGGTTTTGGATTTTTTATTTTATTTTCTGATAACTATAGGTTTTCATACAGTGGTGATTTATTTTTGATATGAATAATAAATTGATGATTTTATTTATAGATTATACAGACAATTTAAACTTCATTGATCGATAAAAAGTAAGAAGTAAACATCAACCACCGGTACTAAAATGCGTGATAAGAAAATCTACTTACGTTGTACTCTAAATATGAATTAGTTTATAATAAGAAGGATAAAAAATTATATAATAAGTATATAATGATTTTTAATGAAATATTATATCAAAGGTTTTGAAAAAATTGATATACCAAATAACTTACATGTCTAAAAATTGTGACATTGTCCATTTGGGTACTAGTTTTTGTGTTGTAGTGATGGTGTGTATGAGATTATTGTGGTCAAATGTAAACTGGCAAACCTTGACAAAAGAAGTACTAAATTTAGAGATATTATATATTTTATGTGTGTTTAATAGAAATATTTTTAATTTTATGCATAATTTTATCGTAAAATTAGAAATTAAGCAAAATCAACTTAAATCAAGATACAAATAATACACTTTTAACATATAACATTTAACAACAATCAGTTAATGACAAATATATCCACAATTAAACCACACGAACATTAAAAATTAAAAACAACAAATTATTGTTAAAGCATACACTACTAAACCAACACGAATTTGCTCCCATGACCCAATTCCTTGGTGTGTCAAGGAGATTGAGGGTACGAGTGAGCTCTTTATTCAAGCAAAGATTTCTTGTTCTACACGGTGAAAGCTCCCTATCTCCATACTCTGCGAAATTTCTCTTCTCTCCTTTGACAGCAAAATCCTTCTTCTTACCTAGGGTTCCACTCTTAGGCCTTTCCTTTAAAAATTGGTATACCCACACATGCCTTTGGTTACTTGATTACTCCCATTCCATCTTCTTTACCCAGAACTTTAGGTAATTTCCTTACATCCCTTCATCCATGCGAACAATGGAGACTAGGGGAAAAACCTCAAAGGCAAGTTCCATGGAGGAAATCGTGATGAATGAGAGGAGAGGTCAAATGGTGGGCATGGATAACGACGTCTATGGAGGGAGCAAGGCGATGCTAGTCACAGCACTAGGTTCAGGCGGCGCACTGGGTAGGGCAGCGCCAGGCACAGGCAACACCGGAATGGCGAGGGCAGGCGTTAGTGTAGTGAGTGGTCCCCTTAGCTGCGTAGGCGGCACCCTTTGACGTGTGCAGGAGTGTGGCCGCGATGGTGAAGGCTCAGATGGTATCGGCGAGCCAAGCAGCTGGATGCAGAATAGTGGCGCCCTAGGCACAGATAAGTCCGACGATGATGCTTCAGGCAGCGCCCTAGGCGCAATTAGAGCCTCCCTTTGCGAGACCTATTATGAGGGCGATGACAATGGTGGAAAGGGAGATGCCACTTCTAGAGGCGACGCGGAACTAGCTGCTATAGGAGACGCTTAGTCAGGGGCCATAAGTGACGCTGAGCCAGCTGCTAAGGGGTGATGCTAGCTTGGGTGGTGACTCCAACAATCGAGGATCTATCGGTACCAGCGGCTTGAGTAGGGTTGGATATCTGATNTAGCTTGGGTGGTGACTCCAACAATCGAGGATCTATCGGTACCAGCGGCTTGAGTAGTGTTGGATGTCTGACCAGAGGAGTCTTCGGCAAAAAAGGGTTAGGCTACACCGTGGGCACGGACACTGAAACGAAGAGGAAGACCGGCGATGCTAGCAGCACGCTGGGCGGAGCCAGCTACTTTCTGGGTGACCCCTTGTAGGCGCAGAAGAGGCTCCAGGCGCTGGATGTGGGCGATGCCCATGGATAGGTGGTTTGGGTGACGCCAGGCTCCGCTGCTAGTGCTGAGATGCTTGGTAGAATAGTAGACAATCATGAACAAGCGGCCAAACTTTGAATGATCATAACTTTGTGCTTGATTGTCTGTTTAAGGTGAATTTTTTTTTGAATCTGGGTATTTTTTTGAGATCTACGACATACAAATGCTCAAGGTTGTTTGGGCACCAAATTTCCCAAAAAAAAATGCTTCTTTCTCTATGAATTTGAGTTTTAAACACAAATTAGTGAAATCGACGACAGTGGGAGGTTGCACTTTGGCAGGCAACTGTTCGGTATTCATGGGCGATGGGTTGGCGTTCTGAGTTTTTGCCAGAGAGGGAGATTATGATGGCTTTTGGCTATGCTGGTTCTTTATCTTGACCTTGTCTCTGATTACAAACACCCTGTTGATAGAGCGATGATACAACCTCTCTATGCTTTTAGGTTGACGTTTTCCCCTTCTCCCAAGAGGGTGAGGTTTGATGCCCCTAGTGCTTTTTAGCTGACGTCTGATGGCTAGGTTACTTCTCGGGAGTGGGATTCTGTGGTGCCCCCATTCCTTCCCAGATTATGACTCCCGTGTGTATTAGAGCTAGCTCTTGTACTGTTGTGGGAATTGAGACTTTAGTGCGGTCTACAGGGACTGTAGCTTCACATAGCTGCCCTACTTCTAGTAGTGGCTCGGTGTCCATGCTTCGACGTGAATTTGGCCAAGGAGTAGCTTTGGATGTCTGTGACTCTTAGGGATATCAGAGAGGTTGGATCTCGAGGTCCAGAAGGCATTATCAATACTGCGATTGAGGGGTATTCCATGCTATGCCTTTCTTCTCAACTTTGATTTTGTACTTGTCTCATTTCCTTCATGTTCTGCTTTTTGAATGTTTGTAGGTGGCTGTAGCTTTTTCTTGCCTTTTTTCAAGGTCGATCACACTTGGTGAGGCATCTAGGGATCTGGAAAAAGAGAGGTAGGCTTTGAGAGACTGCTGTGGAGCAGTTGAGACTGGTTCATGAGAGAATAACACCTCTTCAAACTGAACTTTTGATAACTCATGAGAAAGACGCTAAGCTGGGGATTGAGGTTGTTTGAGAGCAGAGGTAGGATTACACCAAACTTTCTGGTGACTCGTGAGAGAGTATGAAGCTGGAGACATAGACTGCTTGGGAGCAGAGGTTGGATTAGGCTAAGCTTTTTGGTGACTTGTGAGAGAGCCCCAAGCTGGAGACATAGACTGCTTGGGAGTAGATGTAGGATTAGGCCGAGCTTTTTTTGGTGACTTGTGAGAGAGCACGAAGCTAGAGACATAAACTGCTTAGGAGCAGAGGTGGGATTAGAGCAAACTTTTTGGCGACTTGTGAGAGAGCGCAAAGCTAGAGACATAGACTGCTTGGGAGCAGAGGTAATATTAGGCCGACCTTTTTTTGTGAATCATGCGAGAGCACGAAGCTAGAGACTGATAAGATGACTGTCTGCACGATAGTAAAGTCAGAGTTTCAAGCGTCCCGTGAGAGGGCTGCGAGAGCTGAAGCCAAGCTACCTATAACTCTAGAGAGGGCTGTCATGGCAAAAGCTTATTCCATTGAGATGGAGATGAGGAGGGAGGCTGCTAAAAGGGCCATTGCGGGCACCTTTATTGATGGTTATGAAGAGCTTGACAACTTTTTCTGCTATTGATTTCTCTGGTTTTGTCACATATGAGGCACTAGGGATAGATGGTTATGGAGAGAGGGCCTTGATGATAATGGCCTGGGGAGCAGTGACTGATCGTCAGGAGTATGATGACTTTTATTTTTTTTGTCTACCTTTTTGTTAGGTCATGTTTTGACTTTTGTAAGTTGTTTCCAAACTTTATGAAATAAAAGCAAAACAGTTCTGGACACAATAATCTTCATAGAGTTTTATTTCATAAAATAATAAATAACAGAATAAATCAACTGAAACAATAAAGGACAAATAAAATGAGAGCCACTGTCTTGTACCCGCTATCGATAATAGCTCTTCAGGTGTTCGGCGACCCATAGGTGGGTCAAGGCTTTCCCGTTTTCAGTGTGCTGTCATACCAAACACTTCCACCTAAAGGGTCTCTTGGGGTTTTTTGACTCTCATAAAGGCCACGTAGCATTCTCTGGCAGAGACTTGGTTTCCTCTAACTTCTCCAATCCTACAGAGGGTTGGGAAACAAAGAACAAGGTGATAGGTGGNACCAAACACTTCCACCTAAAGGGTCTCTTGGGGTTTTTTGACTCTCATAAAGGCCACATAGCATTCTCTGGCAGAGACTTGGTTTCCTCTAACTTCTCCAATCCTACAGAGGGTTGGGAAACAAAGAACAAGGTGATAGGTGAACGATACTGCCCTTAAGGTGTTTAGTACAGGGCGTCCAAATATGATATTGTAGGTAGAGGGGTAGTCTAGCACTATGAAATTTACCATGACGGTAAAGCTTCTTAGTGCTATACCTGTTGTGACTGGCAAGATGATGGAACCCAAAGGATAAGCTCTCTCACCCANGTCCAAATATGATATTGTAGGTAGAGGGGTAGTCTAGCACTATGAAATTTACCATGATGGTAAAGCTTCTTAGTGCTATACCTGTTGTGACTGGCAAGATGATGGAACCCAAAGGATAAGCTCTCTCACCCGAAAATTTGATAAGGGGTGTTCTAATGGGTTGCAATCTTTCCCTGCCTAGATGAAGGTTGTCATATGCTAGTGTGAATAGGATGTAGGCAGAGCTATCGCTGTCCACCAGAATTCTCTTAACTTGGTAGTTGGCTACCACCATAGTTAAGACCATAGGGTCATTATGGGGGAATTGGATCCCCTCGAGGTCCCTGTCTGAGAAGGTGATGACCTCTTCTTTCCTGTGCCAAGGTATCTTTGTCAGGTGAAAGTCGTTCAACTCTGCTTGTCTAGCTTTCCTGGCGAAGTTGGAGTCGCTTCCTCCTCTTAGCCCTCTAGAGATAGTCTGAATTTCTCCGAGGGGTTGCTAACATTCTTTTTCATCTTGGTCCCGGCCAGGTAGCAGGGCTTGTCCTCTACTAGCAACGTACTATCTCAACTGGCCATGCTATATGAGCTATTCAATCCACCTCTTGCTCATAGCAGTTATCAGTGTCATGGCCATGGTCACGGTGGAAGCGATAGTATTTGTTCGAATTTCTTCTGTTCAGGGCAGACTTCATCTTTCATGGCCACCCGCAGAATAGGGTCATCCTGTATTTGGAATAGGATATGCTCCACCGAAGCCTTGAGTGACGTAAAGGCTTGCCGCTCCCTCGGAGGTGGGAGACCAAGGCGATCCTTGACAAAGACTCTATCCTATTCCTCTTGTTCTCTGCTTTTCTCATGTCTTCGCGGGTATCCTTTCTTTTCTCACCCCCATGGGAGGACTCATATTATCGGACTTTGGTGACGTCCTCGGCATTCATATACTTCTGTGCCCTTGACAACAATTTAGGCATGTTGGAGGGCGACTTCTTTAGGACGGAGAACATGAAGCTCGAGGAGTGCAGTACTGTAATAAAGGCAGCTATGATTACCTTGTCGTCTGGCTCCTCGATCTGGAGAGCCTCCTAGTTAAAACAAGTGATGTATCTCCTAAGACCTTCATCCCAGTCCTGCTTGATGGTGAACAGGTGGGTAAGCGGCTTTTGGTGTCGACGTCCCCCAATGAAGTGGGAGACGAAGGATTTGCTCAGCTCCGCAAAGAAGTGGATAGAAGAGGGTTTGATCTTCGTGAACTATTGTTGAGTAGATCCCTTCAGGGTAGTAGGGAAGACTCTATACATGATCTTATTCGGCACGTTGTGAAATTGCATGAGAGATTTATATGTCTCAAGATGATCTAGAGGGTCCTTGGTGCCATCGAAGATCTCGATGATAAGCATCTTGAACTTCAAGGATAAGGGGTAATTGACAACATTTGCAACTAACAGGGTGTCAGTTACCTTACCAAATAATCCACCATCTCCGGCGCTTGTGCTTTGATGGCATTGAGGGCATCGCCAAGCTGGTCTGGCACCTCTTTGATCTTCTCATCCCATTGGTTAGGGACATTCTCTGTTGGATCATTGTAGTAGCTTTTATGATCCGCACACTAGTTCTTCCCTCATCCTCCTGCCTAGGATGGTCGACTGCGTATGGAACATGTACATGAGGAGGGGAAACGTGTGAAGCGCCTGTGCGCAATGGGGGGATTCCCTGGCGAGGGGCACCCTGGCGCTGTATAGGGGGTGCCTTGACGTTGGGTGCCACAGTGGGGAGTGCCTTTGGCATCCAGAGTGGGGAGGCCGTGACACTTCTCCAATTGGAGGGAGTACTGTTCCCACAGGCTAAGGGGCGACGCATCTCGAGGCGAGCATCAATTGAATGATTTGTTGATTTTGGCTTGCCAACAATTGCATGGTCTCTAGAAGCTGTTGTCTGACCACCGGAGTTGTTGCAGTGGACGGTTCCGTTAGTGCAGGCGGAGGCGAATCCTCCTTCTAGCGGGCTAGGTTGTTGTCCTCCGGTTGTTGATTCATCACCCTGGTTATGATTGTCATGGATGTGAAAAGAGAATAGTAGTAAAAAAAACTCTGTCATTTTCCACAAATGATGCTAAACTGGTGATGTGCAAAATAGACTTATGCAAGATCAAGAGTTGAGTGAATGGTGCAAGGGAATTAATGAAACAATTAATAAAGTAATCAACGACAAAAAGGTAAATATTGGGTCAACATACAGGTACGTAGTAGTTTGGTCAAAGTAATCTACTCAACTTCAAAAAATGGCAATGGTGGCCGAAAAACCTTTATTAATAAAGTAAGGTGAAAAAGAGAGAGTAAATGTTAGCTCTAGGAGAGGTATGGTAGCTATGAGAGAGAAATAGTTATGTGAGGGGTGTGTAGGGGGATGCCTTCTCATGCAAAGAAAATTTACAATTTATAGGCACAGAGGCTTAGTTGAGGTGGTGATGTGAGGGTAAAAGCACTAGTCATTTAGGGAGGATAGCTACAAAAGGTAAGTACAATTAAAGATTGTCTTCATCTTCGAGAGTGAATATCCCGATGACTGCTCCCCACCTGCTCTAATCTTCTTGGACTCCTTAGACCTTGAGTTGCGCCGAATTTATGAACTGGGTTGGACCTATTTTTTGGCTGCTTTGAACTTACTTGATTTATTGGATTTGACCCAATTAGATTTAGACCTGATGCTGCAAACTAACGTGAGTCAATAGAGTGCATGAGACCAAAGGTGAATCTAGGTTGTCAACCTCGTAATGACAGCGATGAAGTGTTTCTTAGGGGGTAGGGGAATTTGCACAGTAGGAATACAGTGGTTCACCGGCTCTGGAGCTCGGCTAATCCACTCTCTAATGGAGGCTTTTGCTCCTTTTTTCTCTATTGATTACTCGAATGTATTACAGTACAATGCATGATCTAATTAGGGTTCTTCTTCGGTCCTGCCTCACGATGAGGCATTACATAGTATTTATAAGGCTGCTCCCTGATCTATGGCATTTCAGCCGAGATCTTTGCCTATTATTCATGGGATCCTCCTTGAGTTTAGGAAAGAATCTTGGTTGGTTGAGAGTTTCATGCATTGGGCCCAATTTTCACAGTCATCCAGTTGTTTCCTGGTCGGTTCTGCTATGATCTCCCCAAAGGGAGCTCTACCCCTGGTTCTCTGAGTTCTCCATGTCTTTCCTGACCTCCTGACCTGAGCTTACAGCTAGGGCTTGTTTGAGGTATCATCAGTTGCCCCCCAATCCCTGGTTTAAGTGGGCTTGGGTAGGGGTTGAGTTGTTTTTTAAGCCGAGCAGGATCTGCACGTGGCTGACCTTGGCTTGCACATGAGTTAGGTCTTTTTGACGGTTTTCAGCAATCACGGCTTCCTCGTTTCCTCCGCACGTTCCAATCCACATCTCTCAGGCTTTAAATGCTCAAACGGCTATCTGAACCGCCTTATTCTATTGTTTAACTTCTCTACTACTTCTATCTTCTTGTGATCTCCTGGCTTTCTGGTTTGGAGTTCTCTAATTCCTCATTCAAGATCGAGTTATGTGGGTTCGATTTGAAGATTCACATTGCCCTTTTTCTTCCATTTCGCTCTAGGCTGCTATTCGTTGCTCTTTCCTACCTAGGTACGCCCTTTTATCCCTTTTTCACCTTTTCTCGTTCTGGATCCCTTGAATTTGAGGTAGCCATTGCATTTCTAGGCTTTTTGGTTCTTTTACTTTTGGAATTGAAATTACTGCTTCTCTCATCTCCCCCACTTCTTGGACTGGTCTTCTATCGTGCGAATCCTTGCTTTGGAAGCTACTGCGTTGACCCTAGGGTTATCAGGGAGTGCTTAATTAGTATTCCTCCTCTCTACCATTCTTTAAATTTACCTTTCTCTTGTCCAGTCATGTCTACTCCTTCCAGAGTTACACATTCCTCTGTTTCTCTCTTGGGGGAAAGGTCTACCGAAGAGGACATTGATTTAAGGGATGTGGGTGAGGAAATCGATAATTTCCCCGGTGTAGATGTTATTGATGCCGAGGAAAATGTTGAGGAACTACCCCCATCGTCTTTTTCTGTGCCCCCTAATCCTGACAAAGGTAAGGGCAAGGTGAGTGGGGTAGGAGTCTCTGACAGTGCAGTGGGCACAGGGCCTGCCTTTAGGCATGCTGAACTCGTAGGACCCAGTGAGATTGACTCTTCTCTTATGAAAATTCTCAGTGCTCGTTACGGTTTTCCTCCTAGTGTCCAGCCCTGGTGCCAAATAAATATACCCCATACGTTGCTCAAGTTCATAAGAAAATTATGTTTCTTTGTGGTCGCTTTTGAGAATGGCCTTAGCTTCCCTATGCATCCCTTAATCAAGAGTGTTTTGCAACATTTCAACGTCTGTCTTGCTCAGCTTTTCCCTAATTTCTGGGGTGTACTTGTGGGTCTTCTTGTTTTATTTAAGTTACATGGGCTCGTGGTCCCCAGCCTTTCCTTGCGTGTGGATCTTTTTACTGTCAAGCTCACCTCATCAGAGGGTTTCTTATACATCTCTAAGCGAACCACGGCTAGGCAGATCATTACTCACCTCCCGAGCTCCTATAAGGGTTGGAAGAAATAATTCTTTTTCGTTGGGGGCACCAACTGAGAGTACAACCCTGCTGACAGGACTGATACTCTGGGTATCCTTGGAACTTGGTCTGCCCCGATAACTTAGGTGAGCCCTTGCTCGAACTGGTTGAGCTCTGGTTTGAAAATTATTGAGTTTCCTTTTTGACCTTTGCTCTCCTTGTGTTGTTCTTCAGGCATTCGACCAGAGCTTAGTACTGAGGATGAGAGGGTGAAGCGAAAGTTGGAGAAGTGCAATTCAGAGAAGTACTCCGAGCTCATCAAGCCCTAGGTCTTAGTAACACAGGGATTCAGTCCTCCTGAGGTATCGATAGAAGCTCCGCTCCTTATCTCAATTGTTAGATCTGAAGACATAGAAGGTAATATTTTCTGAGTTGGTTCCCTTGCCTTTCCTTCTTCTTCCTCTCTCATGTTTAACTTACTTGGTTTAGATCTCCCAAGCTCCTCCATAATGAAATCTACCCATGAGGAACTCCAGGCTAAGGTTGACTTACTGAATAAGAGTAGGAAAAGTGGCAAACGGAAGGCTAAGACTAGCTCTGGAGGCAGCCTCGTTGACAGAGCTAAAGTACAGAAGCTGGGAGTGCCCTCTTCTCCTGCCTTGAGCGAAGGAGGACAAACTCCTTCATCTCAATCCCTGGCCCCTTCTCTTCTTCAAGGGGTCTAGTTTGCCCCCAAAAAGGCCTCTGAGCTAGGGCTGGCTTCCCCCACCTCTTCTGAGGTTAAGGGAGCCTTAGGGCTGATTACTGGAATTAAGCCAGACTTTGCACCCCCTAGACCACCTGAGCAACCATCCCAGCTTCCTCTCTAGAGTCCCAAAATCGAAAAGAGGGAGGGCCAGGAGATTGATGAAGACTCTTTCTTTGACAACGCTGAGTTGGCTACTGTGGCCATTTCATCAATTCTCTTTGAATCTAATATTCGGAGGGCCTCTACCATGCCCCCTGAGGCCTCTTTCTGCTCAGCTCTTTAAAGAGCAGCCACTATAAGTATTTTTACACTCGCTTTTAGCTCGGCGCGGTTGAATTGCGCTAATCTATACTTGTTTCCTTTTTTGTCCACAGATGGCTCTCCATTTGAAAAACTTGATGGGTAGGGTCCGATCTTCGGAAGACTTTGTTAAAGCTTTGAAGACACACGAGTTTAAGGTCGCTGAGTTGACCTTTGACAACGAGAGCCTCAGAGCTCAGGTGCAAAAGCTCGAGGAGCAAATGGAGAAGTAAGTCTCTGACTATAAAGGCCTTCAAGCTGCTAAGGATAGGGCTAAGGAAAGAGAGAAGAAGGTCAAAGATGAGCTAAGGATGACCAGGGAAGAGCTGCTACTCAAAACCAATGCCTAGATCAAAGCTAGCCAGGAAGTCTTTGAGGCTCGGGGCTCCCTCGAGAGCCTTAGAAAGGAGTATGTTACTCTTATTGAGGTGAATGAGAGCTTATGTGGTGAACTCGAGGTGCAGAAGACAACTGTCAGGGAAAGGGATGACATAATAGTCGAGCTGAAGAACGATGTCACCACCAAGTGGGCCTCAGGATAGCTGACCTTTTAGCGCAAAGCGGAGAAGGCTTATCCAGACTTTGGCTTTGACTTTGCTATCCCCACTGAAGAGGAGTTGGAGGAGATTGACTCAGAGGGTGATGATAACCCCTTGGCTCCTATCGCCTCTGTTTGGGCTCCAGAAGGCACTAAAATGTCCACTCCTCCAACTATTTCTACTAATACTTCCTTTTCTGCTGATCTGGTAACAAGAGCTCTGATTGAGATCGAGGCCCCAGCCTCCTCGCCTGTTCTTGGCTCCTCTGAGATTTTAATTGTTCCCTTGCCAGAAGGGTTACCTGCTGAGTTACCGAGCTCTTCCTCTGTTCCTGTTGCTGAAGCTATAGTAACTACGTTGCAGGATCCTCCACCTGTTTCCTCTTCAGAAACTTAGGATCTTTTTTTTAAAGCATTTGTAGCTTCTATTGGAGAATGGAAACTTGGCCTGCTTTCCTGACTTGTCTGAATGGTAAACGCACTGATTTTTTTTCTCTTTCTCTAATTGCTTTCTAACACAATCTAACTCGTTCTTTTAATGCAATCTACTCTGCTCTAACATAATAACACAATCTAACTTGATCTTCAATGCAGTTTACTCTGCTTTTCTCAGATCTATTCTCATTGTTCTGTGGTTAACTACTCGCGTACTGCTCTGTACTCCCCTTGCCCCCCATTGCTTTGAGGGGAACTGAGTTCCTCTTAAAGCAAAGCTACTAGAACTGCAAGTCTACTGGCTTCTTGAGCTCTTTGAAAGGAAAGGAATTGAGATATGATTTTAGGAGATTACCATGCTTGTGTTTGGGCAAAGAGAGTGTGCTACTTGTTTGAATAGTTAGGAGCTGCCTTGGAAGGTCCATGCAGCCATACGAGCTACACTTAACTCATAAATTAGCCGAGCTCTACCGCGGACCCATAGTTAATCTCTTATGTTATATTGCAGCTTATTGCCCTAAACTTCTGCTAGACAGTCGAGGGCTGTTATTACTTGAGATGAATGAGGGGTATCAAGGGAATGTTGAGGCTACTTGGTCTGGAATCTTATGAATGTTAACCTTCTATTTTTGTACATCTGATTCATGATCCTTTCTATTTTTGAAAAGCTCAAAGTAGGGCTCAACCCCAAAGGGAGCATTGGATGATGGACTTGACATTCCTCACAATGACAAGAGGTTTATTGGATTTGGAAATGAGAGTAAACAACTTTATGCTGAGGTTCATCACAAGTACATCTATGAAGGCCATGTTACTGCATGCATGGGAACTTTGTTGGAAGAAGGGCCTTTCTGGAAGTCTAACCTGAGGTCCACATAAGGCTTTTTCTAGGAGATGTATCAGAAGGTCCACGCAACCATACGAGCTGGTCTCTCTAGAAAGGCATCTTACCTCCACAGCCAGGGGTTGAGTTCTGCCTAGGCTCACCGAGTGTTGAAAATGCTTGAGGTGGATAAGGAGTATCGGGGAAATGTTGGGGCTATTATTTTCTTCTGCTAATCCAACCTTACCACAAGAAGTCTCTTTATCTGAGTGCTCCTAGATGTTGGCCTTGTATGAACCTCTACCGAGAAGCGCCTGTTTCATTAGGGCTTGTCTATTGTCTTATTTTTGCTAAGTTACATAACTGTTTATGTTCCTCTTTCTTCCCCCTTGAGGCAGCGGGGCCCAAAGGTGCCATGTATACCCCTGACTGAGTTCTTACTTCCCCGGAGCCTGAAAACCCTTGGTGCAAACCTCCTAGAACTCCATTAAGGTTAGTAGAGCTTACTGACGCCTTGGAAATCTGGTTTCATTCTTGGAAGGTTTCTGTTTGTTGCTAGGTGTAAAGATTAGGGTGTAGTTGCTTCTAGTGCACCTGCTAGCTTTGTTGGGGATATGGTTCTAGCAGTTGCTTTTGCTCACTAAGCCTTGTTGTACCTCAGGAATAAAGTTTTCCTTTTAGTCAGCCCAAAGAAATATGAGAAGTCTCTTTCGGGATGTGATCCAACTATTTAAATTATTGAACTCCGTCATATCCAAGGAGGGAATCTGACCTCCTAAGCTTGTCCAAGGCTGTATCAAGCCTTCCTTGGCTATTTAATGGCTCATGATTGGAAGAATCTGTTATTAACTCCTCATTTATTGTTTATATTTTATTGCCCTTCCTAAACATATCCACTGCCTTAATTTGGAAACCCAAAGGTCCGCCGCCTTTGGGCTCAACGTGCTTCTTGATTCTTTAATATCTTGACTTCTTGATTTCGTGGACATTCATTCCCTCCAAAAGCTTTTCATCTTTGCTATCTTCTTCCTATGTCTCCTCTTTGCCTTCCTGCAACTCCAATGGCTGTCCAAATCTCCCCCTTGTTCAGGGAACAAAGCACCTGCGAAATTGAGTGGGAGTGGCAGACCCGTTACTTAGTGCCTTCGTCATTGTCATCTTTAGACTTAGTCGGGATAAAGAAGAAGTTCTTTCTTAACATGGAACTAGCTTTGCGAGTCCCATCTTTTGACGAGCCCTGCAATTATCTACCTCGAGGGGAGACTTACTTTTTTGAGAGGGCTTTGGATATGGGGTTGTGCTCCCCATTCATCCCGTTGTTGGTTACATCTTGGCTTACTGTGGGTTATGCCCTTCTCGTCTCTCTCCCAAGGGGGTTGGCCATCATGATTAGTTTCTTTCTGTTTTAGCGCTTGCGTGGTGATGGCAAATTCCCCACTATAGGAGAATTCTTCTACTTTTTCGACATCGAGGGGGACGAGGCCCCGTGCTTTGTCTATTTTCAACGAAGGCACTTCAAGCTGAGGCGTCTGGTATTTGACCTTCCTTCTCCTCCTGAGGGATGATTCAATCACTTATTTTATGTTACTGGAAATTTTTGGAGGTCCATAGAGCTGCACTGCAGAGAGTGCAAAATTCCCAGATCCTGGAGGAGCTACTCTTATTCAGGTAAGTATCTCGGCAACCTGTGTTTATTCAGGTTTTTTGATGTAGTCTCCTAATCGTAGGATTTAATTTGGTTGGTAGGTCCTCCCGAATTGGATTTGTTAGAAGAGATGCGAATTGATCAGATGATAGAAGTTGAGCATGTGCCCTACTCTAAGTTGGTGACACCAGATAACTTGTTTCTGTTCAGTGCTGCCGGCACCGCTATGGACTTTGTTTTGTACCCAATTTCTGCTAATTCCTGTCCTTCTGAATCTGATGAGATTGAGATCGTTAGTAATTCCTCTGGGAAACGTAAAAGTGGCAATGCTAGTGACTCCCCTTCCTCATCTGGATCTTCTCTGGCTGCCATACTGTTCTCCTCAACAGGGTAGAAACTTGTAGATCTTCTGACTGAAGCCCAGAAGGAAAGGGATGAGCTAAAAGAAGAAAATGCCCGCCTGAAGGAGGAGGTTGCAGAGCTCCGGAGTCGCTTAAAGGGCGAATAAGGACTGAGAATATCTCTTGCAATCTTTTTTGCTTTTGTACTGCTGCTGGATATATGAGCCTTTATTCTTATTTGATGGTTACTGCTTCTTCTATAGACTCTTGAACTTGTAATCGTGAATCTAGTTATATGTCTCTATTTTTGGGCTTTAAGACCCTTTTGAACTGGTAGGGTAGGCTGTGAGCTATAGAGTTCTTTTTATGAACCGAAGAGTTCAGCCTGAGCTATATAGCTCTTTTTATGAACTGAACTGTTCATAGGGAGCTACGGAACTCTGTTTATGAACTGAAGAGTTCATCATGAGCTATAAAGTTCTTTTAATGAACTAAAGAGCTCGTTTTTATTTTATGAGTTGAGTGACTCATCTTTATTCAATGAGCTGAAGAGCCATCTTAAGCTCAAGGGCTTGAAAGCTCATTCTAATTTTATGAGCTGAAGAGCTCATCTTAATTTTATGAACTGAAGAGTTCATCTTTGTTTTTATGAACTGGAGAGCTCATCTTAATTTTATGAGTTGAAGAGCTCATCTTTGTTTTTATGAGCTGAAGAACTCATCTTTGTTTTTATGAGCTGAAGAGCTCATCTTAATTTTATGAGCTGGAAAGCTTATTTTTGTTTTATGAGCTGAATAGCTCATCTTTGTTTTTATGAGCTGGAGAGCTCATCTTAATTTTATGAGTTGAAAATCTCATCTTTGTTATATGAGCTGGAGAACTCATCTTTGTTTTATGAGCTGGAGAGCTCATCTTAATTTTATGAGTTGTAAAGCTCATCTTAATTTTATGAGCTGAAGAGCTCATCTTTGTTTTTTTGAGCTGGAGAGCTCATCTTAATTTTATGAGCTGGAAAGCTCATATTTGTTATATGAGCTGAAGAGCTCATCTTTGAGTTGAAAGCGTTTTTCGCAGGCACAAACAAGGGAAGGTCAAAAATTCTCAATTTGATTGAAAGAATGATTATATTACAGAAAAACTTATTGAAAAAACTTCTTAAGGTGTTCTACATTTCAAGAATGAGGCAAGATTTTTTCTT
This sequence comes from Ilex paraguariensis, assembly GCA_963454935.2. Classification (NCBI taxonomy): domain Eukaryota; kingdom Viridiplantae; phylum Streptophyta; class Magnoliopsida; order Aquifoliales; family Aquifoliaceae; genus Ilex; species Ilex paraguariensis. The sequence continues at coordinate 302,514 of CAUOFW020007403.1, read as the reverse complement.
CCTCAGTTTGTAGCTCGTAGTTCGCAAGCCTGATAACCCTTGATATGATATAAGGACCTTCCCAGTTTGGGCCTAGTTTCCCATGGGAAGGGTCCTTTCTCGCAAGTAGTAGCTTTCTAAGCACTAAATCCCCTACCTTGTAACTTTTGTGCTTTACTTTCTTGTCGTAGTACCCGGCTGTCTTCCTCTAATAATTCTTTATGCGCTGCAAGGCCTCGTCTCTCTTCTCATCCAATAGATTGAGGTTGAGTAGCAGCGCCTCATCATTATGTCTTGCGTCACTAAACTCAATTCTGGGGGACGGGTGCCCTATCTCCACGGGTATCATTGTTTCAGTTCCAAAAGCCAAAGCAAACGGAATTTCCTGAGTGGCGGTCCTGGCTGTGTTTCTATAAGCCCATAACACCTCACGGAGCTGCTCCACCCATTTTCCTTTCAGTGCTTCCAACTTAGTTTTTAAGGTGGTCTTTATTCTTTGAATGATGACCTCTGTCTGCCAGTTGGATTGGGGATGAGCTAGGGCCGAAAAGAAATTTCTTATCCCCAGCTCGGCACAAAACTTCTTGAACTTAGGGTTATCGAACTGCTTTTCATTGTTTGAAACAACTACCCTTGGAATCCCAAACCTGCAGATTATCGACTTCTAGACAAAGTTTTGGACTTTTTGTTTCGTGATTGTTGCCAAAGGCTCTGCCTCTGCCCATTTGGTGGAGGTGAAGTAGTTCACCCCAATAATGACGAACTTGCATTGTCCAACCCATGTAGGGAGGGGACCAAGTATATCTAAACCCTATTGTTGAAAAGGTCAGGGGCTCACCACCGATGGTAGGAGCTCTGGTGGGCAGTGGGGAATATTGACGTGTACTTGACAAGCTTTACATCTCTTGACCAGATTTGTCGCATTTTTGAGCATAGTGGGCCAGTAGTACCCCTGTCTTAATGCTTTTCCTGTTAGGGCCCGAGCTCTGATGTGATTGTCGTAGACTCCTTCATGGATCTTTCTGAGTATGTAATTAGCATCTTCATCTCCCACACATTTGAGTAGAGGTGTCAAAAATTCCCGTTTGAATAGGTTTTCCTGCAAAATAGAAAATCTGGCTGACATGATCCTTAGTTTTGCAGCTTCTTTGGAATCTTCCGGCAAAGTCCCATTTTGAAGATACCCTCTAATGGGGTCCATCCAACTCGGTGGTGTTTGCAAAAGCAGAACTTCTTCATCTTCAATGCATACAGATGGTTTTGCTAAGTGCTCCATTAGAATTAACCTATCCAAATTTTCTTGCAAGACTGTTGCCAACCTTGCCAATGCGTTTGCTCTCGAATTTTTGGCTCTAGAAACGTGTTTGAACTTAACTTGCACAAATTTCTTGATCAATTTTTGTACCTTTCTGAGATAGAGAACCAATTTCTCACCCTTAGCCTCATATGACTCCTCTACCTGTTTCACGACAAGCTGGGAATCATTGTTGATCTCTAGCTACTCTGCTTCCATTGAATGAGCAAGGTTGAGCCTAGCAATGACAGCTTCATATTCTACCTCGTTATTTGAAACCTTAAACTCAAACCTGAGGTCGTATTCCACGTCTATTCCATCTAGAGAGGTCAGGATCAATCCTACGTCACTTTCTTAGGCATTGGCAGCCCCATCTACCGAAAGTTTCCATATAGGAAGGTCAGGTTTTTGGAGTGTGGCTTCCGCGAGTGTTACTGTGGTGAATTTTGCGATGAAATCTGCCAAGATTTACTCTTTGATTGCAGTCCTTGGCTTGTACCTAATATCAAATTTGCTGAGCTCTATTGCCCACTTAACTAGCCTTCCTGAAGACTCTGGTTTATGCAACACTTGCTTCATTGACTGATCTGTTGAAATCTCGATAGTATAAGCCTGAAAATATGGTCTAAGTCTCCTAGCCGTAGTCACCAGGCCCAAAACTAGCTTTTCCATCTTTGGATATCTCTCCTCTGCCCCCCTCAGAGCTCTGCTACAGTAATAAAGCTGGTTGCTGAGCTCTGTCTTGCTCCCTAACTAGTGTTGCGCTGGTTGAGAAATTCGAGACTACTAAATAAAGAGTAAGCACTTCTCTTTCTAGGGGGCTTACTAGGACAGGGGGAGAACTTAGGTACTCCTTCAGTGCTTGAAACGCTTCCTCACACCAGGTGTCCCACTGAAATGCCTTCTTCAAGACCTGAAAAGAAAGGTTAGCTCTTGTCACTTGATTTGGATACGAAACGACTCAAGGCGGCTATCCTTCCTATCAGGCATTGGATCTCCCTGATGTTGGACGGTGGTTGCATATCCAGAACTGCCTTAACCTTTTCTGGGTTAGCCTCAATTCCTCTGCTGTTGACTATGAATCCCAGAAACTTCCCTGCTAATACCCCAAAGGCGCACTTTGCAGGGTTGAGTTTCATCTTGTACTCCTTGAGGATTTGGAACGATTATGCTATATGCTTGATATGCAGCTCTGCCTTAAGTGATTTTACTAACACGTCGTCGATATAGACCTCCATGGATGTCCCAATTTTCTTCTGGAACATTCTATTTACTAGGCGCTGATAGGTGGCTCCAGCATTCTTCAATCCAAAAGGCATGACCTGGTAGTAGTAAGTTCCCTGTTCAGTCACAAATGATGTTTGCTCTTGGTCCGCTAGGTCCATCCTGGTCTGATTATAACCTGAGAAAACATCCATGAAGCTGAGGAGCTCATGCCCAGCAGTTGCATCCACGATCAAGTCGATTTGAGGTAAGGAGAAGCTGTCCTTGGGGCATATACGATTGGGATCAGTGAAATCAATGCAGAGCCGCCATTTCCCATTGGTCTTCTTAACCAACACCACATTCGCCAACCAGGTAGGGTAGTCCACCACTCTGATGGCTTTGGCGTGGAGGAGTTTACTGACCTCCTCGTTAATTGCCCTTTTGGTGTTCTAGAGCAAAACTTCTCCGCTTCTGTTTAACAGGTTTGCAAATGGGATTCACGCTTAGCTTGTGTGTGATGACTGAAGGGTCAATGCCTTCCATGTCCTCTTGCTTCCAAGCGAACACCCTCATGTTCTCCCTCAGGAACTGGGTAAGTAGGTCTTTCATTTCTCTGCTCAACTTAGATCCCATGAAAATAATATGTTCAGGCTCTTCATCGAGCCGGATTGGCTCAAGCTCTTCCGACGGCATAGGCCTGGTGTCCAGCTCGTCCCTCATGTCAAGCTCATCTAGCTGGATATTTTCAACCTCTTTCTGCTTTATCGAGGCCATGTAGCACTCTCTGGCTATTTGTTGGTCTTCTCGGACAATTCCAATTCCATTTTCTATAGAAAATTTTACGACCAATTGATACGTTGAGGGGATAGCCTTCATTGCGTTGAGGGATGATCTCTCAAGTAGCATATTATATGCAGAAGGGGCGTCAACCACCAGAAATTTCACAGTGGTGGTGGCTTGGCAAGGAGGGTCCCCTATAGTGAGCACGAGTTGGATGGATCCCAGAGGTAGCACCCTTTCCCCTCAGAATCCCATTAAGTGAGCACTTACTAGCTCAAGCTTCTCCCTTCCTATACCTATTCTGTCAAAGGCAGAGGCGAAAATGATGTCGGCCAAGCTCCCATTGTCAATTAGAACTCGATAAACCATTTGGTTAGCCATAATGGCCCTGACCACCAACGGGTCATCATGGGGATACTGGCAGCCTTCCAAGTCTGAATTCGAAAAAGTGATGGTTGTGCTAAACCGAGGTATTTTGGATATGGTGTGCACTTCAAGCGCTTTGCCAGCTTTGATCCTGCGCAGGTGTGCTTTCCTGGCTGCACTGGATTCTCTACTGCTAGTGAATCCTCCAGATATCACTCTGATCTCCCCTAAGGGTTGCTGGTGCTGTGCAGGGGCTTGTTGTTGAGGTGCCGGTGGTGGTGGAGCCCTGTTCTGGTTGTCAGGGGCGAAGAATCGTTGTAACTGCCCCCTCTGAATCAAGAACTCGATCTCATTTTTTAGCTAAATGCAATCGTCGGTGTGATGACCATGATCCCTATGATACTCACAATACTTCGTAGGGTCTCTTTTAGCTGGATCTGCCTTTATTCGCGGAGGCCATCTTATGAATTTTTCGTTCTGCACCTCGTATAGGATCTAGGATATTGTTGCAGTGAGAGGGGTGTATTGCTGAGGTGCATGCCTCGGCTGTAGTTCAGGCTGTAGGGGTCCTAAGCGATCCCTAACATTCCCCCTTCTTTTTGGGGATCGCTCTTTATCTTTTCTGGGAGATCTATCTCTCCTTGGAGATCTATTTCTTTCCTTTTCATTATTGGGACTTCTGCTCCTCTTTTTCTCTTCCGTTACCTTATCTCTATGTGCAAAAGAGCTCCCCACCTTAGAAAGAAGAGCTTCTTCACTGTTTATGTATTTCTCTACTTTGGCAAGCACCTCGGCCATGCTTGCTTGGAAATTTTTTGATATGGAGAACATCAAATCTTTAGATTGCACCCCTAGACAAGCTATGAAGGCAGTGATGACAAAATTTTCGTCGGGGACATCCACCTTTAACGATTCCGAATTAAATCTTTGGACATAAGATTTGAGGCTTTCTATAGATTCGAGCCCCTATGAAGTGGGATAAGAAGGAAATGGNATTTGAGGCTTTCTATAGATTCGAGCCCCTATGAAGTGGGATAAGAAGGAAATGGAAAGTTCTTTGAAGGAAGATATTGAGGTCGGGAGGAGCCTGTTAAACCACGCCAAGGCTGAACCTTTCAAAGTGATGGCAAAAGCTCGACAATGTACGGGGTCTTGGTACCCGTGCAACTCCATCTGGTTCTTATAAGTATTGAGGTGGTCCATGGGATCCCTAGTTCCATCGAACTACTCTATCTATGGCATCCTAAACTTTGGTGGGAGGGAAAATACAACATCCCAGGCATGAATGGAGATTCAGTCTGCTGCACCAAGGCGTCCATTATAACCGAAGCTTTGCTTCTGACCGCTTCCTTCATGTGGCTGAGCTCCTGTTAGATGCCCTTGAAGCGTTGCTCCCAATATTGTTCCCTTCTCTCCTGCTGGTAAGGGAAGACATCATTCTTTTCTCCTTCATGGTTTTGACTTTGCATTTATTCATTGTGGCCATTCCTAGGGGGTAGTTGGGGAACTTGCCCCAAGGTCTGGCTGTTCTCCCCTCCTTCGTTGTCTTCTCTAAGTGGATCAAGGTGTTGTTGATCCTTGTGATGGGGACTATTTTGACCTTCTTGGGCCGGACGTATCTCTTGTGGGCGCTGTAAGAGCTTCAAGAGCTCTTCGTTTTGCTTTATCAAGCGTTGATTGACGAGGCGAAGGACCTTCATCTTGTTATTCGTGGGGGGATCCCCCATGGAAAGATCAATTTCTAGGACGTTCTCGGGCTGTCTGCCATTGGTGGTTCCCTGTTGACCCTGTATCCGAGGTGGGTTTGTTTGACTTCTGCTCATGTTTCGTGTTGATACCATCAGTCATTGAGAGATCAACTTATTTGTAACATGAACAATCGTTCCCACAGACGGCGCCAAACTGATGGTGCAAACTAACGTGAGTCAACAGAGTGCATGGGACCAAAGGTGAATCTAGGCTGTGAACCTCGTAATGACAGTGATGAAGTGTTTCTTAGGGGGTAGGAGAATTTGCACAATAGAAACATAGTGGTTCACTGGCTTTGGAGCTCAGCTAATCCACTCTCTAATGGAGGCTCTTGCTTTTTTTTTTCTCTATTGATTACTCGAATGTATTACAGTACAATGCATGATTTAATTAGAGTTCTTCTTCGGTCCTGCCTCTCGATGAGGCGTTACATAGTATTTATAAGACTGCTACCTGATCTATGGGATTTCAGTCGAGATCTTTGCCCATTATTCATGGGATCCTCCTTGATTTTAAAAAAGAATATTGGTTGGTTGAGAGTTTCATACATTGGGCTCAATTTCTACAGTCATCCAGCTGTTTCCTGGTCGGTTCTACTACGATCTCCCCAATGAGAGCTCTACCCCTGGTTCTCTGAGTTTCCTATGTCTTTCCTGACCTCCTAATCTGATCTCCTGACCTGAGCTCACAGTTAGGACTTGTTTGAGGTATCATCAGGACCCATCACCAAAAAATAAGAATGAATAAAATGCACAAAAAGGAGAGAGTATGTGTTATTTATGTATTAAATAACCAAAATGATGTTATTGGTTGTTTCTTCTCCATCTCGACCACCTTCCCTTTGCAAAGAATACCAAAAAAATATACTCATTATACAAACGAAAATGTTCACTCAAGCACTTGAATGCCCAAAATTAAGTAAATAGAATTAAAAAACAAAAAGATGATTGAATAATTTTTCGTTTTCACACAAGTTTACGGAATTGCTATCGATAAACATGAAAGTTGTCGAAATTTTAGGCATTAAAGAATTATGTAACAATGCGACAAGATAAGTAACTCCATATAGTTTTTTTTTGTGTATTTTTCTTTAATGTGTAAAGAAAAAAAAATGTAAATTGGACTTATTCAAAATTTTGATAGCTATTTTTTTGTGGCTTAATCAACATCGACAAGATTCTGGTACATCAGACTATGATATGTGGATGCATTCGCCAATGCAATCAAATTTGCTGCCCTTTTTTTTTTGTTATTTTTTAGTTTTTTTGACTATCTTTCTAGAATCCATTTTTTTCTTTTGTATTTTTTAATTGCATATGAAAATTCATAAAATAAATATATATTTAATGATTTTTTGCAGGTAACGACGTGTCTCTTGATAGAAAAATAATAAGCTTATATATTTGCAAAATGTGCACTATTTTTACTTTTAGAAAAATATACTTTTATTGTGAAAAACAAATCCAACAATAACTTATTCTTCTTCTTTTTTTTACCTCAAAAGGCGAACAATGGAAAAAAAAATAGCTTTAATAGGAATTGTTAGCTAAAACTCCAAATTTTGTTGCATTGTATTTTGTATTTCTTATAAGAGCATCTTCAATCTGGACTTAAATTTAAATTTGAATCAAAATCATTTAAAAAATTTCACCAATATTGGACTTAAACCTACAACAAATCAAAGAAAATTTATTTTAAACCTAAATTCAGAGAGATTCAAATCATATATCAAATTTTTAATGATAACTTTTTATCTTATCCAAACCCAAAAGACTCTTTTAACGGAACAAGTTCTTGCCTCTCTCTACCTCTATATTCAAAGTTGCTTCCATTGCCAATAACACCGAAGCATTCTTGAAGACTAGTATTTTCCATTGCTTCTTTGTTTTCCATCATCTTTGCTTTCTTGTATTTTGCACCGTCTTTGTTTTCCATCTTCCTCATTTTCTTATTTCTTGTGTAAGTGTATATATATATATTCAACATGTGTTCAATAGTTATTTTTGAATAATTTTTTCATCAGTCGAACCTTAGTTTCTGTATTTTATTAACTGTGATCGTGGAGCATATGATGAGGGGGAAAAATTTACATCCATGAAAGATAAGAATGAGGTCCGAAATGGAATTGAAGTTTGGCAGTTTCCTATTATAGAATTTATTTGGGAAATATTGTTATGTTTTTGAATTTTATAATATAAAATATGACTGTTTCAATATATTCATATGACGGTCTCAAATAAACTCATTTAACGATCACTAACATCTCTTTCNATAGAATTTATTTGGGAAATATTGTTATGTTTTTGAATTTTATAATATAAAATATGATTGTTTCAATATATTCATATGACGGTCTCAAATAAACTCATTTAACGATCACTAACATCTCTTTCAAAACCATTCACATTACACTGTACCTTCAGACATAGATTACTCCTATTTTGGAGACGAATAATGACAATATTTCTTCTTTGTTGCCTTTGGTTTTTTAATTATTGGTTTCAAGCTTATTACTTAAATTTATAATATAAAACATGATAGATTCAATAATTTTTTCTGATGGTTTCAAATAGATTCATCTAACGGTCATCAACATCTTTCTTAATACCATTCACATTGTACTGTACCTTCAGTCATGAGTTACTCCTAGTTTGAAAACGAATAACAACAATAGTTCTTCTTTGTTGTNGGTTTCAAATAGATTCATCTAACGGTCATCAACATCTTTCTTAATACCATTCACATTATACTGTACCTTCAGTCATGAGTTACTCCTAATTTGAAAACGAATAACAACAATAGTTCTTCTTTGTTGTCATTGGTTTTTTAATTACTAGTTTTAAGCTTTTTACTCAAATTTAGACTTAAATTTTGAGTCATGATTAAAAATATTATAATATAACCAAATAGGGAAACGGATCACATACGAAACCCGCCCCAAATCCAGTATCCACACCCCAGGTAGGTAAATTGGTTGCACAAAGCCACTCTCTTTCCCAACGGTGATGTCCTAACTCCTAACAGAACATGATTCTAAGACCCACTTTCAGAGGACTCAGACATCTCCAACAATTTCAAATTTTACTTCACACCCAATATTCCAGTCAATCCCAAGCACTTGCCATCACTACCGAGAATCCGCTTTTTGACTCTGAGCCATCAGATTTAACTGTTGCAGACCACTTGTTTGATGAATTTCCCCAAAGAGACCTTTCTCATAACAATCACTTGCTTTTCGAGTATTCTCGCGACTATCGCAGCGTTGAAACTCTGAATCTCTTTCTTGGTATTCGCCGCTCAGGGTCTTTAATTGATGGGTCTAGCCTTTCTTGTATACTGAAGGTCTGTGGTTGCTTATCTGATCAGATTATTGGGAAACAAGTGCATTGTCATTGCATTAAATCTGCTTTTGTGGAGGATGTTAGTGTTGGGACTTCTCTTGTTGATATGTACATGAAAACTGAGAACATTCAGGATGGGAAGAGAGTTTTTGATGAAATGGTGGTGAAGAATGTGGTGTCTTGGACTTCATTGCTTGCGGGGTATACAAGGAATGGTTTGGTTCATGATGCAATGGATATTTTTTTTGAGATGCAAGTGGAAGGAATTAAGCCTAACCCATTTACTTTTGCTACTATTCTTGGAGCTTTAGCGAACGATGGGGCAGTTGGGAAAGGAATTCAAGTGCATTCTGTGGTTATCAAAAATGGTTTTGAGTCAACCATTTACGTGGGTAATTCTTTGATAAATATGTATTCAAAGTCAGGAATGATCAGAGATGCTCAAGCTGTGTTTGACAGTATGGAGAATTGGGACGCAGTTTCTTGGAATGGCATGATTGCGGGCCTTGTCACAAATGGGCTTGATTTGGAAGGGCTGGAGCTGTTTTATCAGATGAGGCTTGCTGGTGTGAAGCTGACGCAAATGATTTTTGCCACTGTTATCAAGTTATGTGCGAATTTCAGAGAACTCTGTTTTGCAAGGCAACTCCATTGCCGTGTTCTGAAAAACTGTTTTGGATTTGATCATAATATTAGAACAGCACTTATGGTGTCCTATACCAAGTGTAGTGAAATGGATGATGCCTTGAAAATGTTCTCTACAATGGATGGACAACAAAATGTGGTATCGTGGACAGCTATGATCAGTGGATACTTGCAAAATGGAGGGACAGAGCAAGCAGTGAATCTGTTTTCTCAGATGATTAGGGAAGGTGTTAGACCAAACCATTTCACTTATTCAACTATCCTTACTGCTCACCCTACTGTTTCTCTTGTCCAAGTACATGCACAAGTCATCAAAATTAATTATGAGAACTCATCTTCAGTAGGAACCGCATTATTAGATGCTTATGTTAAGCTGAGAAATACCAATGATGCTGCAAAAATATTTGAACTGATTGCAGAGAAGGACATCGTTGCGTGGTCTGCAATGCTAGCTGGGTATGCCCAATCAGGAGAAACTGAGAGAGCTGTAAGAGTTTTCGTTCAATTACAGAAGGAAGGGGTTAGGCCAAATGAGTTCACCTTCTCTAGCATCATCAACGCATGTGCTACTCCTACAGCAGTGGTGGAGCAAGGGAAACAGTTCCATGCAAGCTCAATCAAATCAGGATATGATAATGCTTTATGTGTAAGCAGTTCTCTTGTTACCATGTATGCAAAGATAGGTAATATTGGGAGTGCTAATGAAATTTTTAAGAGGCAACAGGAGAGAGACTTGGTTTCATGGAACTCGATGATTTCAGGGTATGCACAACATGGTTATGGGAAGAAGGCTCTCAATATATTTGAGGAAATGCGGAAGAAAAACTTAGAAATGGATGTCATAACATTTGTTGGTGTGATTTCTGCATGTACGCATGCAGGTCTGGTTGGTGAAGGACAAAGATACTTTGATGTGATGGTTAAAGATCTTCACATTGCTCCAACTATGGAGCTCTATTCCTGCATGGTTGATCTGTTTGGCCGTGCTGGAATGCTGGAGAAGGCCACGGCACTCATTAACAGGATGCCCTTTCCTGCTGGTGCAACAGTTTGGCGAACTCTCTTAGCAGCTTGCCGTGTTCATCGAAATGTAGAGCTAGGGAAACTCGCTGCAGAAAAGCTTATCGCACTTCAGCCACAAGATTCAGCCGCTTATGTCCTGCTATCTAATCTATATGCTGCAGCTGGGAATTGGCAAGAGAGAGCGAAAGTAAGAAAGTTAATGGATGACCGAAAAGTGAAAAAAGAAACTGGTTACAGCTGGATAGAGGTTAAAAACAAGACTTACTCGTTCATGGCTGCCGATCATTCACATCCTTTGTCAGATCGTATTTATATGAAACTTGAAGAGTTAAGTATCCGTTTGAAGGATACAGGATATCAGCCTGACACGAATTGTGTGCTTCATGATATTGAAGATGAACATAAAGAAGCTATTCTTTATCAACACAGTGAGAGGCTGGCTATTGCTTTTGGATTAATTTCCACACCTCCTGGCATTCCAATACACGTTTTGAAGAATCTCAGGGTTTGTGGAGATTGTCACACTGTGATTAAGCTAATATCAAAAATAGAAGGGAGGGAAATTGTTGTCAGGGATTCAAATCGATTCCACCACTTCAAAGAGGGTTTATGCTCTTGTAGGGACTATTGGTGACTTTCAATTGATAATTTAGGGATAGGCTCTAGTTTTATGGTTCTACCATATTACTTTTGAAGTGTCATTCGCGTTCTTGAGTCTCATCAGGCGAAGGCATACCCGGTCTATACTATTGCAGAAACTTTGCATTGTTGTGAAGACACATTAGTGAGGCGACATGTAAGTTTTACTATACAAGTGCACATTGTTGTTGGCTGATTCGTGGGTCATCAGGAAAGCTCTGACTGTACATTAGCATTTTTGAGCAAGCTCTTGATGATAAATTTGTATCTTGTACCTGCAAGATCTATCACTTGGATTCTTAATGGTGGTTTTGTCAAAGGAGAATAAGGTTGGTATGACTTTTTGATGAACATGGATGAACGGTAAATTTTAGTCAGAAGTCGAACGATCACTTTTGGGTTCTTTGCACAAGTTCCATGTCTGATGCAAGTCTCATTGTGCAGCCTTCTAAATATAGATTATCGTCCTCGAGTAATCTCTTAAGTGGTAATGGATTTAAATTGACTGTAGACACCGAAGTTTTGAGGAACAGTGAGGGAGGAATGGAGTAATTATGGAAAGTCAGAAGGGGGTCATCTTGATGTCTTCCAAACGTTAAGATTTGGGTTTTGCAGAGGCTGGGACCATGGGTGAGATTCCTGCTATTGATTAATAATGTATCTCATGAAGTCTGGAATAGTTCCTTTATGTTGCTGCTGATGCCACAGCTGGAGGTACGAGGCATTGCCTTTATGTTCGTATGCAACTATTACATTGTGGGATTTTTTGGTCAATTTCCTCCCATATTATGTATGATAATTGTGTTTTCTACTTCACACAATTGTGTAGATAATATTTCCATCATGTCAAACATACACTTTGATTAAAATCATCCAACCGCAGAGTTCTGATGGGATTTGGTGCATTAGTTCTGGGTGATCGCAACAAAACCAATTGTTGTTAATAAGCTGAGAAGTGAGGTAGGCATGTGAATTAATTTGGGAGGCCTTAATTTAACTATGCGAGAACACTCTAATAAAGGCCAAAATAGGCTTGGGGTGTATACATGAATCTTATTCTGCCGTTTGTGCTCCATCTAGTGTCAAATATTGCCATATTTTTTTAAATCACAAACTTTCACATCCTTTTTATTCTCTCACTTAAAGTTAGTTTCGATCTAGCTCTACTCCCGGCATTACCTTTGATAGGCGAGTTATTTACTAGTCTACTGCAATTTTAAAACAGAAGAGGAATATGTATGAGTTAAAGGGATACAAACTAAGTGTAGAGTTCCGTATATATATAGTCAATGAAAGTTACAATAAGGATAAGAAGGTAAAAAGAGAAAACTTAATAAGCCCTGATAAATTAGACTGCTGCTATATTTCCAATACTCCCCCTCAAACTAGGTGCGAAAATGTCAANTTTTAAAACAGAAGAGGAATATGTATGAGTTAAAGGGATACAAACTAAGTGTAGAGTTTCGTATATATATAGTCAATGAAAGTTACAATAAAGATAAGAAGGTAAAAAGAGAAAACTTAATAAGCCCTGATAAATTAGACTGCTGCTATATTTTCAATACTCCCCCTCAAACTAGGTGCGAAAATGTCAACTAAGTTAAGCTTGATAACGGAGTCCAGAAGAATGAATAGAGTGACAAGTTTGGTGAAAACATCTGTAACCTGATCACTAGTCCCCACGAACGATGGAGTGACAATACCACTGCTAACCTTCTCTCGAAGAAAGTAAACATCGATCTCTATATGCTTTTTCCTATCCTATAATACAGAGTCAGAAGCGAGCTGAATAGCAGATCGATTATCACAATATAATGTAGATGAAGAAGTTACTAAAAATCTCAACTCGCCAAAAATCGATCATAGTCAGATAATCTCACATGTGCCAAGTGCTAGTGCCCGATACTCTGCCTCTGCTAACGAGCGAGAGACAACTGACTGCTTCTTGCTCTTCCAAAAGATAAGATGAGTTCTTCGAAAAGCACAAAAGCCCGTAGTAGATCGACCATCACATGTTCCCCCATAATCTGAATCTGAATAATATGCTAGAGAACCAATCTGAGATCCTGATACATAGAAGAACCCAAGTCCAGGAGAAAACTTGATGTATCGAAGAATATGATAAACTGCATCAAGATGAGGCTGATACGGCCTGTGCATGAACTGACTAACTCGGCTGACAGCAAATGAAATGTCTGGTCTAGTGTTAGCTAGGTAGATAAGTCTATTTACCAACCTCTGATAGATAGTCGGATATCTCAACTCCTCACCTTCAGCAGTCAGCTTTAGGTTTGGAATCATGGGTGATGATGCCGGTTTGCACCCCAGCATCCCAATATCTGAAAGAAGATTCAGAACATACTTTCTCTGAGAAAGAACAACACCCGTGCTGCTTCGGGCAACCTTAATCCCAAGAAAGTATCGCAGAAATCTAAGGTCCTTCACATCAAAGACCTTCTCAAGGTCTACCTTGACCTGCGCAGTCCAAGAAATATCATCCCCAGTAATAATAATATCATCAACATATACCAAAAGGATAACACACTGTCCAGAAGTATTCCGCCTACATGACTAAAACGAGAGAACCAGGATCATGGTGACTGTTTTAGTCCATAAAGAGACTTACGCAGTTGATATACCTTTCTAGCATACTCCCCCTCACCACGAAAGTCTGATGGTGCATCCATATAAATAATCTCATCCAGATCACCATGAAAAAAACGCATTTTTCACATCTAACTGATGAAAGAGGCCAAGAGTACTCTGCAGCCAGAGAAATAACCAACCGAACAGTAGTCAATTTTGCCACGGGGGCAAACGTAGCACCAAAATCACGACCTGGTACCTGAATAAAGCCCTTCACCACAAGCCTAGCTTTGTGACGATCAATAGTACCATTCGCAAGAAACTTCAGGATGTAAACCTAGCGACAGCCAATAGGCTTCACCCCTGAAGGTAAAGAGACAAGATCTCATGTATGATTACGCTGAAGAGTGTCCATCTCCGTCTGCATGGCAAGAACCCACTGGGACTTCCGCATAGCCTTCGAAATAAAGCGAGGAACCGGCGTATCTGATAAGGTCATACTATAAGCTCGAAATATAGGAGACAAATCACCATAAGAAACATAAGCAGAGATCGGATATAAAATCCTAGCGGTCCAACCATAACGATCAACTGGACAGCGATCACGTTGTGGATAACGACGCTCTAAATCATCATCCTCTGCTGACAATGTCTCATCAGGTAAAATAACTGGCTCAGTACCTACAATCTCATCAGTATTAACAATAGGGACATCAATATACTCAACAAATTGAGGAGTATTACCTACATCGCCTAAGGTAGAGGGGATATCAGTAGGGGGATGAGAGTGAGGGCGACGAACATAAACCTGTAAAGGAAGAGAGTCTGGTGACTCTGTACTAGAGATGAGTGGCTCTGGAGGAGGAGATATCGATGACTCTGTAGTGATAGTGACCAATGGCTCTGGCTCCGGGGGTAATGGAAAATCAAAGGAAGTATCATCAATTGGAGGTGCAGACATAGGACTGGAAGAAAAATAAGGAATATGCTCAAGAAAGGTAACATCTAGACTGTGATACATACGACGCCTAATAGGATCATAACACCGATATCTTTTAGACTGATTGCAATAGCTCACAAAGACACAACGAATTGTTTTATCATCAAGCTTATGACGAGTAGGAGACCGATCTTGAACAAAATATGTGCATCCAAAAACACGAGAAGAGACTGAAAAAAGTGTTCGCTCAAGAAATAAAACCTGTAAGGGAGCCCTATGCTGAAGAACTCGACTCGGCTTACGATTGCACAGAAAGGTAGAAATCAAAACAGCAAAATGTCAATAAGATTTTGGCACCCCCATGCCTCTAAGCATACAACGTACCATCCCTATCAGACTCCTATTTTTCCTTTTAGCAACGCCATTTTGCTCAGGAGTATATGGACAAGTGAGTTGCTGAAAGATACCTTGAGAAGAAAGGTGAGACACTAAGGCATCAGACACATATTCCTTGGCATTATCTGAACGAAGAACACGAACAATGACATCGAATTGTGTCTTAATCATCTGCAGAAACTGAGTGATTATAGGGAGTACATCGGATTTCCTATGCAAAAGGTAGACCCAAGTACAACGGGTATAATCATCTATAAATGTCANCCAATAAGATTTTGGTACCCTCATGCCTCTAAGCATACAACGTACCATCCCTATCAGACTCCTATTTTTCCTTTTAGCAACGCCATTTTGCTCAGGAGTATATGGACAAGTGAGTTGCTGAAAGATACCTTGAGAAGAAAGGTGAGACACTAAGGCATCAGACACATATTCCTTGGCATTATCTGAACGAAGAACACGAACAATGACATCGAATTGTGTCTTAATCATCTACAGAAACTGAGTGATTATAGGGAGTACATCGGATTTCCTATGCAAAAGGTAGACCCAAGTACAACGTGTATGATCATCTATAAATGTCACATAGTATCGAGCACCTGATAGAGCAGTAACAGGAGAGGGTCCCCAAATATCCGAGTGTAGTAGGTCAAATGGTTTGGGTGACTAGTGCATGCAAGGAATATAACTGGTCCTAATATGTTTTAATAGAAAACATATAACACAGTGAAANCCAAATATCAGAGTGTATTAGGTCAAATGGCTTGGGTGACTGGTGCATGCGAGGAATATAATTGGCCCTAACATGTTTTGATAGGGAACAGATAACGCAATCAAGTTTACCACCAACACAAGCATTACTCAAAGCAGGAAACAACATACATAAATATTTAAAATTTGTATGCCCAAAACGGTCATGCCACAACTGAACAGTTTGTGACGAAAAATCATAACGACAAGTTTTAGGTAAAATACTAGCATGCAAGCTATGAAGAGATAAAGACAAAGTAGGTGATGGAGGTGGAGGTGGAGGTAGAGGTGGAGAAACTGGTGAAACCGGAGGTGGATCACCTAAATAATACAGTTCATCTTTCTCATGTCCCCTGATAATAATCCTCCTGGTACTTAGGTCCTGCAAATGACACGAATCAGATAAGAACACAACTGCACAGTAAAAATCTCTGGCTAACTGATATACAGATAGTAGATTCATGGCCAACTTTGGTGCATGAAACACCGAACGTAATGTAAAACCATCTGGGAGACGGACTGTACACCTACTAACAATAGGGGCATGTGTACCATCTACTAACTGAACTTGAGTGTGTAACTTCTCGTCAAAAGAGGTGAAATGATGGGCCTCACTTGTCATATGACCATTAGCACCCGAGTCCAGCATCCAAAGGGGGGACGGACTGGCGTAAGTATGAAAGACACAAAGTATACCTGTAGTAGTCGCAGCAGTAGTAGTCAGATCTCGAGAAGTCAAGGCTGCCATAAGTATATCCAAGCGAAAAGTAATAGCATCCATATCACTCTTCCAAGGAGGAACAGTAGCAGTAGTAGCAGGAGCAATGACTGTAGGTGGTGGTGCCTTACCAATGGCAGCAGTACGACTACGAGAAGGCGGCTTAAGCTCCGGATAGAGCTTCCAACATGTAGCCTTGAGATGTCCTAGTCGGCGACAATAATCACACTGACGAGAATCCCCATATCTNGAGGAGTATTACCTACATCGCCTAAGGTAGAGGGGATATCAGTAGGGGGATGAGAGTGAGGGCGACGAACATAAACCTGTAAAGGAAGAGAGTCTGGTGACTCTGTACTAGAGATGAGTGGCTCTGGAGGAGGAGATATCGATGACTCTGTAGTGATAGTGACCAATGGCTCTGGCTCCGGGGTTAATGGAAAATCAAAGGAAGTATCATCAATTGGAGGTGCAGACATAGGACTGGAAGAAAAATAAGGAATATGCTCAAGAAAGGTAACATCTAGACTGTGATACATACGACGCCTAATAGGATCATAACACCGATATCTTTTAGACTGATTGCAATAGCTCACAAAGACACAACGAATTGTTTTATCATCAAGCTTATGACGAGTAGGAGACCGATCTTGAACAAAATATGTGCATCCAAAAACACGAGAAGAGACTGAAAAAAGTGTTCGCTCAAGAAATAAAACCTGTAAGGGAGCCCTATGCTGAAGAACTCGACTCGGCTTACGATTGCACAGAAAGGTAGAAATCAAAACAACAAAATGTCAATAAGATTTTGGCACCCCCATGCCTCTAAGCATACAACGTACCATCCCTATCAGACTCCTATTTTTCCTTTTAGCAACGCCATTTTGCTCAGGAGTATATGGACAAGTGAGTTGCTGAANATGGCAGCAGTACGACTACGAGAAGGCGGCTTAAGCTCCGGATAGAACTTCCAACAAGTAACCTTGAGATGTCCTAGTCGGCGACAATAATCACACTGACGAGAATCCCCATATCTACACTGATGTGGGGTACCATGACGGCGCTGGGCCGAGCACTGTCGACCCCTATACCCGGTGGAAGTACTAACAAATGTCTCAATGGTAGGGGTCTCAACTCCCTCAGTAGTAGGCATATCAACAACAATACTAGAGCACCCGTGACAGAAAAACAACTCTAAGATAAATAGAGAAATAAAATAAGGAAGAACAATATACCTTTGGTCGAACAGTAGCGACAAATAAAGAAAGTCCAAAAAGCTCCCAAATAATCAGGTTATGGTGCCCAGAAATCCAAAATATATAAATAAATAATTTACTGTATCAAAATCATATCAACGGAGATGACGATTCAACCCCTCTTAAAAGGTCCTACAATCCCAAATAATCAAGCGTACGAAGACAAAACACGAAGTTGTGACGAAGAATGCGTCCCAACAGTAGGCTGGTTCGCTGGATTGGGCAGTAGGTCGCGGGTTTGATTTTGGGTTAGTCGGTGTTGCTAGGTTTTGTTGGGTAGTGGGTTGCTGGTTTGTTTTTGGGTTTTGTTTGTGGGGTATCGACAGTGGGTCATTGGTATATGGGTCGTTTGTTTTATGGGTATATGTTGGCTGGTAGTGGGATCTTGGCTAGTAGTGACTGGGTGTTGGAGTTTTGGGTTATATGTTACATGTTGCAGTCGGTGGTGACGGTATTGTTGGTCAGTCGGTTGTTGGGTTTTGGTTGGTAGTGGCTGGTGGTATGTCGGTGATAGTATATGTTTTTGGGTCAGTCGATTGTTCGGTGATGGTATGTCGGTGATGGCAGTGGATTGGAGGTATATGTTGCAGTCGGTGGTTAGTAGGTGGGTAGTGGGCTGTTGGGTCTTGGTCGCTGCCTTGCTTGTCGTAGTTACTAGGTTTATGGAGATGGTTTCGCTGTTTTTGGATGCAGGGGCTGGGCAGTAAGGCAGCAAGGTGGTTGGCTGTGGCGGTGGCTGGGTTGCTGTCGGTGAGGAGTTGTGGTGGCAGCTAGGTGGTTGTAGCTGTGGATTGATTATGATGGATGTTAGGGTTAGGATTTGGCTCTGATACCAAGAAGAGGAATATGTATGAGTTAAAAGGATACAAACTAAGTGTAGAGTTCTGTATATATATAGCCAATGAAAATTACAATAAGGATAAAAAGATATAAAGAGAAAATTTAATAAGTTCTAATAAACTAAGCTGCTGCTATATATCCAACAAAAATATATTTACCAATGAAAGACATTTTTGAATTTATTTACTAAACTATAACACTTTTTAAATTGCGGAGTCAAGAACCCCGTTTTTTAATAAAGCAAAATCAACATCTCTCCCTTCTTCGCCATCTCGCAGACACGTCTATTATGTGGTCCAAGGTGAAGACTTTTTTGCCATCTCTCATCTCTCTCTCTTTCTCTCTCGTAATAATCACAAACACAAATATTCTCATACACACACAAATCGGCCGAACAGATTGAAGAATCTTATATTTTTCTTCAAATATTAGCAGCTTCTTCAATCCCCATTTTTATATTCAATGATCACCCCTTCTAATTTTTTGTGAAACATTAGGTAAGAAAAATTAATGAAGTATTTCTCCACACCCACATAAAATCACACTCTCAGGTTATTGAAGGTGGTGAAAATGGAAGGAGTAGAACTGTGGAAGGGTCTGTTTGTTGGATCCATCTGTAGGTGCAGTGGTGGAGGTGGATCCGGGCTGGGAAAGGTGTTGAATTGGACCGGTTTTGGTGAGGGGTGTGGGACTGTGGGTGATGGGTGTTTGATGGATGTGTGTGTATGTGAGTGATTGGATGGATGATTGTGAAATAATGTAAAGGTTTTGGTGCTTAGTAGAAGGAATTGCTTGATAGAATCTGAACATAAATGAAAATCTGGTCCTAGTGTAGGAGTTTCAGCTGCACTCGGAAGTTGGAGCCTTGCACTTGGAGACCAGATCTTCAGTTTGAGTTGCACTTGGAGTCTTCCATTTGGAGATATATGGAGAGACGGAGGTGGGTAAGAGAAAAGAGAGAGGCTGACGTGAGGTCTGTTTGATGGGTATTTAATANGTAATATATCCAACAAAAATATATTTACCAATGAAAGACATTTTTTAACTTATTTACTAAACTATAACACTTTTTAAATTGCGGAGTCAAGAACCCCGTTTTTTAATAAAAGCAAAATCAACATCTCTCCCTTCTTCGCCATCTCGCAGACACATCTATTATGTGGTCCAAGGTGAAGACTTTTTTGCCATCTCTCATCTCTCTCTCTCTTTCTCTCTCGTAATAATCACAAACACAAATATTCTCATACACACACAAATCGGCCGAACAGATTGAAGAATCTTATATTTTTCTTCAAATATTAGCAGCTTCTTCAATCCCCATTTTTATATTCAATGATCACCCCTTCTAATTTTTTGTGAAACATTAGGTAAGAAAAATTAATGAAGTATTTCTCCACACCCACATAAAATCACACTCTCAGGTTATTGAAGGTGGTGAAAATGGAAGGAGTAGAACTGTGGAAGGGTCTGTTTGTTGGATCCATCTGTAGGTGCAGTGGTGGAGGTGGATCCGGGCTGGGAAAGGTGTTGAATTGGACCGGTTTTGGTGAGGGGTGTGGGACTGTGGGTGATGGGTGTTTGATGGATGTGTGTGTATGTGAGTGATTGGATGGATGATTGTGAAATAATGTAAAGGTTTTGGTGCTTAGTAGAAGGAATTGCTTGATAGAATCTGAACATAAATGAAAATCTGGTCCTAGTGTAGGAGTTTCAGCTGCACTCGGAAGTTGGAGCCTTGCACTTGGAGACCAGATCTTCAGTTTGAGTTGCACTTGGAGTCTTCCATTTGGAGATATATGGAGAGACGGAGGTGGGTAAGAGAAAAGAGAGAGGCTGACGTGAGGTCTGTTTGATGGGTATTTAATAAAAACAAGGTTGTTGATCCCACTTTTGTTAAAAAGCGGGATCAGCAATTCCGAGTTTTAAAATAATTATAATTTGATAAATAAATTTAAAAATACGATAAATTTGTTTTAAAATTGTCATTGACTAGTAAATAACTCTTTGATAGGTATTATCACAGAGGGTGGAACCAAAAATTCAGTCGTAATTGGGCACTAAGCACTCAATTACAGACCAATGACAATGCATATTATAAAATAAAGCACTATTGAAGTAAGAGAACAAACTAAACAAAAGAAAAACTGACATAAGGGCTGAGAGTTATCAAAAAAATCACGGGTAATATTATTGCCATTCCCCAAACCCATAGAAAGGCAAACATAGCCCCCTAGAGTGTTGCACAATGATCAAATGCATTTTGTTCTCTCGGTCTCTCTATAATTCTCTTAGTTTTTTTCTTGATTTTGTTTGGTTAAAATAATATCATTAGATTAAGATCTGCACTTCAATCAATTTCCTACCTAGTGGTAATGGTCTCTTTGTCTATCGCTTTAAGAGTATTAAGAAGTCACTCTTATTTTCCATGACTTCCTCCCTAATTCTCTCATGTTGTCTTCTAAAGAAAATACACAACACACGCTCCACCTCCCTTGATCTCCCTTTTTCTTCCTTTTCTTTTTTTACTTTCATTTAGTAAAGCAACACATCTATGCGTGTGAGGTATTTTACGATGACCAAGACACCTATTTGAGGGCATTATAGGACATAGGTTCACACAACCTACCACCACAAGACACTTTCACTCAATTACACCTCACCATCACTTGCAACTTTTATTCATTTTATCATTCTCATAAAGGAGCTTGAATCCTGCATGGGATAACTAGGGCGACTCATGATTGGTTTATATGCTTAAAAGTAGGGCTGCTAAAATTTGACACGACACGATTAACTGATTTGAATCGACACGAATTAAACAGGTTTGAGTGATAAACGGGTTGACACGCCAAACACGTTTAATAAACGGATCATGTTCGGGTGAGATCTGTCAAACCGTTTATCACACGTTTACCTGTTTAAATAAAATTAATATAATAATAAATGAATAATTATTTTAAAAAATTAGCAAGAAAAAAAAAAGTAAAGTAGATGATGAGCACTTCTGACAAAGGCAAACAAAAGTTTTTTGTTTTTGTCCCACATTAAAAAATGAGAGGAGATGGAGAGAGTTGAGTTGCCTAAAAAAAACAATGGCCTCTTGCTTCTTTTTTTTAAACCTTCAAGTTTTATATTTATGAGATTTGACTAAAATTCCTCTTTTTTGAAGTATGTTCAATTGGCAATAAAAAAAGTGGAGTATTAAAAATTGTTAATATAATTTTTTTAAAATTAAACGGGTGAAACGAGTCGTGTTGAGTTACCCGTTTATTAAACGGGTCGTGTTCGTATTGAGATTTTTTACCTGTTTACCCGACACGTAATCATTTAATCTGACATGTTTGACACCCCTACTCTACTTATAAGGCCGTTCCACTCATTTTCAATTATTTTAGAGTTGGATGTCCTAAGATGTTATCAGAGTTTGGCCTAGGCTAACGAGTAGGTGAAATCTTTTATCTTTTTACCATTTGAATTTTGTGGCATGCATGTTTATCTATTTGTTTGACTGGGTCCCACGTGAGGGAAGGTGTAAAGAGAGTTGGTACCATACATTGAATAATTTGGGTCATCTAAAGTTTGTTTACATGCTTAAGGAGCCTCGTCACCCATTAGTTTTGAGTTGGGTGCTCAAACAATTCTTTCCACCCATTGATTCCTATAATTATACTTTGATCCCCATTTGTTATTGCACTTCACAGATTCTTGTAATGGTCATTTAAAGGCCATCAATCATGGTGTAGTCATGCTTTATTCACCCTAATGATCTTGCATTTGGCACATATGAAGAACCAAATAACACATTTGTTTGGTTGGGTATGCACTATGCAGATGAGAAAATAATGGATACGTGGCAAGAATGACATTCTTGAAGACATGGAAACTGTAAAACATTACATGCCATGCTGAAATTTTGCAAATATGTTATTTTCTTCATCTGTACGTACTAAAAGGCAGCCACAAAATCTGAGGTGTGCAAATATAAAATAAAGGAATCCATTTTCTGCTGTTTCCAGAAAATTTCACCTACGAACGTAACTTTCTGTCACACTTAGCGGTCTGGAATTTCCTCTAGTTAAACTTGAGAAACAGAGGAGGCTAATGGTATTGTTTTGGCCATGGCACATCTACTAAATTGTTCAATAACAAATAGCATATAGCGATTAACAGAAACTACAAACTAGAAAGCATACATTTTAATGAGCCATATTTGTGTACTTGTTCTGTCTCTCATTAATTAAACACAACAAATGTGCAAAGGGGTTAACTAGATTATAAATCTTAAGATATAAGTACTGTACAGTCGTTCATTCCTACACAGAAAGCACATTAAGGCCAATGGGACTCCTAACCCTGTGGGTGCCATTGCTCCATGTTAAAGCTCCAAACACAAAGCTTCCGTTACTACTCTTGAAAGGAGTGAAATCTATCCTAAAAGACATCTTCTCCCCAAACTTTGCAAACTTGAGCTCATTTGGTATAACTGTAACATTTACATTGCTTGGATATTCTAGTAGTGCACAATAAATTGTTGGACCTTCACCATAATATGTGACCGTTCGATGCACCGATAAACTTCCATTCATCTTGGATACCCCAATGGATGGGTAATTAAAATCATATGACGGTTTAGGAGGATTCTTGCAATAAGTTAGCTTGCCGGTGAGGTTTTTCAGTTGTGCAGAGCTTGCACCTGTGCTGCAGAGGAAATCGATAATATCACTGGAATCAAAATCGTAAATTAGTCTGGGATCCATTGCTGCAACTGGATTTATGTGCCCAGATCCATAGTCAAAAGGCGTGATTTGGGTGCCATTGGGATTTTTTTTAATGAAGTTTCTAGTGTTGTCTAGGACTGTAGCTGTCAGGAATAAGACAAACGTTAGAAAAAACTAGTGAGAACGATATAGCTGTTCAACCTGTTGGGGAAAAAAAGATTTGTTAGGTTGAAGAACTTACCTGTTGTCATTATTGCAGATTTTATTGCTGCTGGGCTCCAAGAAGGATGACATGACTTTATAATTGCAGCCACTGCAGAAGCATGGGGACAAGACATGGAAGTACCAGAAATTATGTTATAGTCAAGTGTTCGTCCAGCGGTGAGTTCAGTNAGGAATTTCACTATTGAGAGAGTTGAATACAGAAAGCGGCTGTACCATCCACAATTAACCCTAATCACCAAAACAATAGAGTTTATATGTCCTACGCACTGGGTTGTATAACGGGCCCAAAAAAATTTTGGGCCTATCGGCCCAAGCCTTCGCTCCATGGACTAAGCCTCAGAAAATTTTCCATTAAAAACCACACAAACATTATTTCGGGTCGGGTCATCATCCGGATCACATATACAAACTAGACTCCATAAAAANATTGCTGCAACTGGATTTATGTGCCCAGATCCATAGTCAAAAGGCGTGGTTTGGGTGCCATTGGGATTTTTTTTAATGAAGTTTCTAGTGTTGTCTAGGACTGTAGCTGTCAGGAATAAGACAAACGTTAGAAAAAACTAGTGAGAACGATATAGCTGTTCAACCTGTTGGGGAAAAAAAGATTTGTTAGGTTGAAGAACTTACCTGTTGTCATTATTGCAGATTTTATTGCTGCTGGGCTCCAAGAAGGATGACATGACTTTATAATTGCAGCCACTGCAGAAGCATGGGGACAAGACATGGAAGTACCAGAAATTATGTTATAGTCAAGTGTTCGCCCAGCGGTGAGTTCAGTGTTTGCTAGAGACCAAGCTGCCAAAATATTAACCCCGGGTGCTGTAATATCGGGCTGCAAAAAGAAAAGGAAAGAGAATCGTATCTATCAGGTAGAATTTATGGATTTTGATGTGATGAGAATCATGTATGAGAATCAAATTTCAAATATTATCAAGTTCTTGTAAAACCTACTTTGATGATGTCCGGTGTTAAAGTGTTTGGACTCATTGAAGAGAACCCTGCCATCCTTGGTGCGGGTTTAGTAAATAGAACTGTTTGAGTCGGGAAGATCCTAGCCACTGGATTCCTGTACTAATCGAAGAATTATAATGATGCACAACTCATTAATTTTATTAATGTAGAATTATTCTTCTTATTTTCAATATTGCTATCTTTGGCTGTCAGTCCTTGAAAACCAAAGAAAGAAGCTTTGAAACCTACTTTTCTGTGGCGATATATGCTTGAAGCTCTTCGGCTGCCTCTTGATAAATATCTGTGGCTGGGATTACGAACTAAAAGCTGATGTCTTGTGCCACTGGATCAATGAGTATCATCCCAACACCACCACCTTGTTCCACAAAAATGGCCTTTTCTGTGGGGTCTTCAGTAAGCACCTCAATTGTGCACACAACGACCTTCCCCTTAATTAAGGTAGGATCTAGAGTATTGTTCTTGCAGAAGCTGAAAAAAAAAAGATAAATAACAAGTCAATTCTGGGCAATTGTCACTTCTTCAATAGCTCCTTGCGGGCAAGGATGGGAGTTCTTAAATAAAATGGGTGGAGATTGTCATAGAACCACTATTTCCTATGTTATTGCATGTCCTTAAGGGGATATTGACCATGAACTAATGATGCAAGCATGTATCAAAATTTTGTTTTGTGTGGAAACCAAGATGACACAGTGGTGAAAAATTGTAATTCTCATGTTTTGGGATGTCTCGGATGTTGGGATTTCTCACGATTTAAATCCACTAACAAATACACACAATCGAAGAACAAATCAAGAATATAAAGCAATAAGAAACAAGAAAGAACAAGACACAGATTTTACGTGGTTCGGTAATTTGCCTACGTCCACGAAGCTGTAGGAATTTCACTATTGAGAGAGTTGAATACAGAAAGCGGCTGTACCATCCACAATTAACCCTAATCACCAAAACAATAGAGTTTATATGTCCTACGCACTGGGTTGTATAACGGGCCCAAAAAAATTTTGGGCCTATCGGCCCAAGCCTTCGCTCCATGGACTAAGCCTCAGAAAATTTTCCATTAAAAACCACACAAACATTATTTCGGGTCGGGTCATCATCCGGATCACATATACAAACTAGACTCCATAAAAATAAACCAACAA
>CAUOFW020007403.1:211852-269937 GCA_963454935.2 Ilex paraguariensis | reverse complement strand
CATGTTTCTTGATTAACAGATCACCGAGGGCAGCACAAGATGGGAAAGTATCAGAGGAGGTGTGGACAGACAGTGAGGTAGACTACTGTGGTTTGAGAGTGTTTGGATGTCCAGCCTATGTACATGTTTCTAGTGAGGAGAGGTCGAAGCTTGATGCGAAGTCTAGACAGTGTATCTTTCTGGGATATCAGAAAGGAGTGAAAGGCTTCAAGCTCTGGGATCCGAAGGCAAACAAGATGGTGATCAGTAGAGATGTGGTTTTTGATGAAAAAGCCATGTTGCAGCGTACTCAGGAAGAAGAGAAACAAGTACCAGAAAATTGTAGCACTAATGACCATGTGGTGCAGGTGGAGCTAGAGAATCATGGTAAAGAAGAGGATGCTCAGCATGTAGAGCGTTCTATCTCAGGTGATCAACAACATCATAGTATAGCCACAGACAGGCCCAAACGCAATATCAAGCCACCTACCAGGTATGGTTTTGAAGATTTGGTTTCTTATGCGCTTATTACTAGTAGCGGGGATCCTACAACTTTTCAGGAGGCAGTACAAAGCCAAGAGAAAAGTAGATGGATGGGTGCTATGGTTGAGGAGATGAAGTCTCTGCATAAGAACCAGACGTTGGAGTTGGTGGAACTTCCCGAGGGGAAGAGAGCAATAGAGTGCAAATGGGTGTATAAGAATAAAAAAGCAGTATCAGAAAATGAGGGAGAAAAATTCAAGGCTCGTCTAGTAGCAAAGGGTTACTCACAGAGAAAAGGGGTTGACTATGATGAGATCTTCTCCCCCGTGGTCAGACACACTTCCATCAGGACAGTGTTGGCACTAGTAGCACATTCAGATATGCAGTTGGAGCAGATGGATGTAAAGACAGCTTTCCTTCATGGCAACTTGGAGGAACGGATTTACATGGTATAGCCAGAAGGGTTCAGTCTCTCTGGAGAGGAACATTTGGTCTGTAATTTGAAGAAATCACTTTATGGGCTGAAGCAGTCTCCGAGGCAGTGGTACAAACGATTTGACTCTTACATGATCCGAATTGGCTACAAAAGGTGTGAGTATGATTGTTGTGTCTATGTAAAAAGGCTTGATGATGATTCATTTATTTTTCTGTTACTTTATGTGGATGATATGTTGATTGCTGCCAAGAGTATGAGTGAGGTCAACAAGTTGAAGACTTTGTTGAGTAGAGAATTTGACATGAAGGATTTGGGTGCGGCCAAGAAGATTCTTGGGATGGAGATTCGCAGGGACAGAGCTTCCAGGAGATTATGGCTATCTCAGCATAGCTATGTTGAGAAGGTGTTGGACAGGTTCAGCATGAGTTATGCAAAATCAGTAAGTACACCTTTGGCGAATCATTTCAGATTGTCTACCGCTCAGTGCCCGAAGACAGATGATGAAGTTCATGACATGTCAAAGGTCCCATATGCTAGTGCAGTGGGGTGTTTGATGTATGCTATGGTTTGTACAAGACCAGATTTGGCACAAGCTGTCAGCGTGGTTAGCAAGTTTCTTTCAAATCCGGGTCGACAGCATTGGGATGCAGTCAAGTGGATTTTCAGATACTTGAGGGGCACTACAGACTATGGCATCAGGTTTAGCAGACAACAGAGTGACCCTTCAGTTATGGGATATGTGGATGCAGACTATGCAGGGGACTTGGATGACAGGAGGTCTACCACAGGTTATGTGTTTACTCTTGTGGGAGGACCTATTTGTTGGAAGTCCATGGTACAGCCTATAATTGCACTATCTACTACTGAGTCAGAGTATATGGCAGTAGCTGAGGCTGCCAAAGAGGCTTTGTGGCTTACAGGTTTAGTCAAGGAGCTGGGTGCCCAGCAAGGTGGAGTTCAATTGCATTGTGACAGTCAGAGTGTCATTTATTTGGCAAAGAACCAGGTGTATCATGCGAGGACCAAACATATAGATGTGAGGTTTCATAAGATCAGGAAACTGGTTTCTTCTGATGAACTATTACTTGAGAAAGTTCACACTTCTGAGAATACAACAGACATGTTGACAAAGCCTGTTACTATAGACAAGTTCAAGCACTGCTTGGACTTGATTAATGTCTCTAGTTGCTAGATGGGAGATGCCTCAACTCAGCGTCCTCGGTGGAGTTCTCGAATACATGTCTTCTTTGTTTTTTCTTCTAAGGGGTGAATATTTGCCAAGGTGGAGATTGTTAGAGTATGTATGACTCATATTTGTTGTGTGCATAATGGCAAGGAGGCAGATGCCGGAGTGGAATTTATATAAAGGGGACGCTGATTAGTTGGGGGTGCGGAGGCAACGCCCCTGCGGTACGGTACAGGGGTATTTTTGTAAATACGTCCATATTAGGGTTATATAAATACTTAAGATGTAACTCTACTTCAATAACGGAAAAGAACGGCCGTTCGCTCTCGTGGATGTTGGCATATTGCCGAACCACGTAAATCTCTGTATGTTATTTTCTCCTGTTTTCTTAATTGTTTGATTTCTTATTATTCACCATAATTGCTGCACGATCACAACAAATCTCTCTCAACATTTTTCAAAATGCTTTCATTTCTGAACTGACTGAAACTATGCATCCTTACAAAATTTTTATTCTTGATTAATAGGTACATGATATGGAAACTCAAAGCGTAGTTCATCTGTCTCAAGCCAGAATTTTCTCACAAAATAGAATATACCTTGCATTTCTGGGAGGAATTCCAAGGGCTGCTGCAGCACTCCCAGCTATTAAACTATAATAACTCTCCATCTTCTGAGGGTTTAATCCAAAACCCTGAAACCATATGTTTCCACACTAATTAAGTTCCATTCGCTTTTTCCGAGTGCACGTGGTGCGGGGTACGTTCATGAAAACATTACCCTTATGATTTTTGAATTTCCAAGATATATGTTGGACTGGAGTTCCCGATCCATAGAGCTTGCACCAACGGTGAGGATCCATGGAGCAACGTTGGTTGCAGTACCTGGAAAAAAGAAATTCCCACCAGATGCAGAAACAAGAATTCCTTTCTGAAATGCATGGAAAGTCCCAATTGAGATTGGATCTTCGAAGTAGCTACGCAGGGGCGGCAGAGGGCCAAGGGAAAGAGAGAGAATGTCAACACCATCATCAATTGCATCGTCAAGGGCAGAGAGAATGTCAGCAGCGCTGCACCCGCCAAACCAGCAAGCCTTGTAGATAGCAAGTCTAGCACAAGGTGCACCACCTCTAGCAGAACCACCTCCTATCCCAAGTAAGCTGGCGTTGGCAACTGGTGATCCTGCCACCGTTGAGGCAGTGTGAGTTCCATGCCCATCACTGTCTCTAGGTGACTGAAAGAAGGTACGATTAGTAGATTCAAGAGGCCCATTTTCTGCTTCATACCCTTTGGAGTAGAATCAAGCTCCTACGATTTTCCTGAAAAGAGGAGTTCAAATGTTACTGTCGAGGTTTGCATTTACAAGGTAACTATAGTGTAGCAATATGTGCTTATATACTACTAGATGATTACCAAAATGTTGCTTACCTGTTGCAGTTGGATGATGTAAAAGCATCCCCAGTTACACAGCCTCCCTTGAATTTTTTGGGCACAGGCCCTAATCCGGAATCACTGAAGCTATGGGACTCGGGCCAAACTCCTGAAAATAAGAAGTAATAAAATTTCTATTGGAGTGATGATGATGATGGTGATAGTAAAACAAGATTCAACGAAGTACAAATTTATTGAACACTTACCGGTGTCGATGACACCAACTATAACATTGGACTTCACCTCCATTGGCAGTTGATTATACTGTTGAATATAGTCTATTCCCAAAATTTGCCATGAATGTGTTGTGTGGATCTTATTCATTCTGCTCTCAAACACAGATACAACTGAATTTCTTTCTGCAGCGCATATAACCTAAGAACTAGGATAGACACATTTATAGTGTAATAGATGATTTTTATTCAGTTGGTCATTCCCAATGATAACTGTGACTGTTTGTAGGATTTCAATAGGACGAGTTTTTAGATATGTTGATATCGCAGCACATTCTGTATATTTCTGTCTTGCTCTGGTAAATTCTCAGGTAGTCTGGTGTGAATCATATTCAACCTATAGGTTGATAGAAATGAGCACAGAAAATTTGAGCCATGTTCCTTAATAACAAGTGTTCTCTGCAGTCCTAGGGTTATTCATATTTCCTGCAATATTTATTCTCTCTCTTTTTTTTCTGTCTTTTTACCATTGCATTTGTCGACTAGGAAATATATATAGTAGCATATAATTGGGTCCCTACTGGTATTGAGAGGACATGAGCATGGACTCGGGCAGACCTGCTAGCCTTTGAGTTTGATCTGTTGTAAGCATTGCTGAGAAGCCCCTGAAACTTTTCGTGTAATGGTGAACTGCAACTTCTTGTGCTCCATCAATACTGAAATTCCATGGAAGGGAACAGTTAACATTAAGTTTTTATGGGAAACTTATTATCATCTATCCTTCTCTTTTGCTAAAGATTGGCATGACAATTGTATATCTTTGATTTTGCATTCACGGACATATATGAAGAACTGGAATGGAAATTGAGATAAAGAGTAATGATCTGTCTTAGTGTCATACCTTCCAACAACTGAAGCGAGCACCTCATGGTTTTCTGTGATCACCGATTCCGAATTGGGGTGTGAGTGATGCCCCATGTTGGCAATGTAATGCTGCAGATTAATAGAAAATGCACCAAATTAGTCATCATACACTTGTTTGCTTGCTTAAAATGGTTTATACAGCTAGACTCTTATTTTGATAATAGCTCTTGATGCACAAAAGTTGAAATTGAATCAACCAACTTGAAACACAGTGTTTTACAGGTGTATTCTATGTACTCTTAATTTCATAATAAACACATAGTGCATACTTGGAGAAATTAGTGTTGTATATAGTTATTGGATATTTTCTTTGCTTTGAGCTGATCACTGCTGTTTTGGGTATACTTTTATACTTGTAACTACTTTGTAATACCAATTGGATACTAATAGCAACTCGCGCAACATAAGTGTTGAAATAATGATTCTCAGTTCTCTTGTTCTCTCTTTTATCATATGCACAAAAACATACGCACACAAAAAAGGGCAAGATCACACACATATACAAGTTACCTTTGTGTTAGCGATGACTCCATGAACCAATGGAAACCTAAAGAGAAAGAGAAGAGTGAAAAGTTTAACGAATTTCATGGTGTTAGAATAAATCCTGC
The DNA here is from genome assembly GCA_963454935.2 of Ilex paraguariensis. NCBI lineage: Eukaryota > Viridiplantae > Streptophyta > Magnoliopsida > Aquifoliales > Aquifoliaceae > Ilex > Ilex paraguariensis. Next base: position 264,718 of record CAUOFW020007403.1, on the reverse strand, counting down.
TAATGACTGTCATGGTGTCTGGGTATTTCCTTCTAAGCAAATGACAGAGTACACAAGTAGGTGTGCTGGAAGAAGCTTAGACGGTGGTGATATTTGTTGTTGAATAAAAGTCTCCTTTATGATTGAAAAAATTGAACTTTCTAATCAAAATACAGAAATCCTCAAAAAAAATAATATTATCTAAACGCCACTTTTCCTGATCTTGGCCACACATTTGCTAAAGAACAAATACAAGAGTACTAAAACTATTCAAAGGGAAGACTTCTCTAATTGAAAATTCAGCTGTTTTAGTTTGAATTGCTTTCTGAATATGCTGTATCGAAATGAAGCTTCCAGAGAATTATGCTCATTGAATAATTGATATCTTACTTCAAACAATTCTACCACGGCGCTTATTTGAAAAAATCAAATAAAATAGAAAGATTGTCTTCTATATCGATGTGTTTGTCATTGTTTATGGTTTTTTCTGGTCATTATCTATCTCTTTGTTAATCATTTTATATAGTCAAGGACGGAAGATTTCATCCTCCAACTATCAAAATTTAACAATATTGAAACAATTAATGTTATTGTAAAATTTGAGAATTTTAATCTTTCAGAGTGTGAATTGAAAATATGAAGACTTTTCGGGGTGCAAAGTGCTATTTACCTTGTATACTATTTGGTTCATCCCAAGTTGGTGGTATTGTTAGATCAGATGCTACTGTAGCGCTCGACGGGTCTTGATAAAATTATTAAGACTGGACCCTACAACTTGAACAAAATCTGGTAATAAGTTATCACTAACTAGAAATTTTTTTTTTGGAATACTTCAAGTAGTGTGCAGATATTTTTCGAAAAAATTGTATTTTGTCATTCTTTCCCCCACTGATTCCTATAATTACACTTTGAACCCCATTTGTTATTGTACTTCACAATTTCATGTAATGTTCAACAACTAGAATACAATCATGCATTATTCACCTCAATCTTAGATAGGTCATCTGAGGGTTCGCTATAGTTCATTATTGCTTTTTGACCGTATTATTCACCACGATCAAATCCCGTCCACATTCAGGATTGGGCAGAGGCCCTAAATCAATAGAACAATATCATAGTTATTATTAACTTGATCCCTATCAATTAAAGACAGGCCTATTTTCTAGAGGCAAGAACACTTTCCGATCAAGTCTCATTAATTGATCATAATGATGTCGTTGAAATGCTGCACAGATCCATATATATAGGAATAGAAATAGAAATAAGCCACCGCCAGATGAAATAACGGTTTACAATAGAGCGACCCGAGACATCGAGCGAAGAGCTCCAATGCGCATATTTAGAGCTACGCGAATGTTGTAGTCGCAGAAACTGGATCAACATCATGACAATGGCATTCTGTAAACCCTTTTGTTTTCAATGGGCCCCATTTGTATCCCATCCAACGATCCTACTTGTGTCGACCAACCAAGCAGATATGATTATGTCTCTTTATTTCTTATTGTCACTGACATTAAGGTTTACTCTCTCTTGTTGCTTGTTTCACTCCCTTCTATGAAGAGCCAACAATTTCTGTTTCCTTCCTCTGCCCTACTTTTTGGTAACGTGAACAAACACACTGTTTGGATTGATTTCAGTTTTGAAGGAATGTAGATAAAAGGGCCTGATGACATCGATTTCAATAGTTAGAGGGTTAAATTGAAAAACAAATATAATTTAAGGACTTAATTTATACAAAAAATATAAGCTCCAGGGCTAATTCTGTTAGGACTGATGCTCTAAACACCTTAGCGAGGATCAAGATCCTCAATTTTTGCATAGTGTTGCATGTCTTGAAGAGGGCCAAGGGTGCAATTAATCCTATTTCAAAACAACAAAATAAAAATAGAAAGGTCGTCTTCTAATCAATGTGTATGCCATTATTTTTGTTTTTTCGGGTCATCATCTGTTTGTCATTGTGGAAGGAGCTGAAATAAACCATTTCCATAGTCCAGAATCGAAGCTTTCACCTTGCACCTATCAAATTTTAGCAATACTAAAACAATTAATTTTATTGTAAAATATTACATTCAACAATACACGTTTGACCCATTAAACTTTGACTATTTTTTCATTTTACCCCATCAACTATTGAATTTTTCACATTGCCCCTCAACTATTTTGATTATTTCATAATACCCCAATCGCAAACGTCCATTATCTTTGTGGATGAAAATTGCTAATGTGTTGGAGCAATTTGAAATAAATTATATAGTTTGGGGGACTAAGTAAAATTATTTTATGTTAAATATGTAACGGACGATAGTAATTAGGATAATATGAAATTAATCACATAATTGAAAGGACAAAGTAAAAAAATGTCATAATTGAAATCAAAAGTGTAATTTTACCTTAAAATCGTCAATTATCCTATTTTTATATACAATTGTTTATATAATACTCAATTTAAAGTATTAAGCAATCAGACTCAGACTAGTCTTGCTAAAATTATAAAGACTGGACTCTATAACTTGAACAACGTCTGGTATTACGCTATCACTAACTGCAAAAAAAAAAAAAAAAAGTTGGACTACTTCAAGCAGTATACAAACATTTTCCTAAATACAGTATTTTGTCATTCTTTCCCCATTGATTCATATAATTACAATTTGACCCCCATTTATTGTACTTCGCAATTCCATGTAATGGTCATCAACTATAATACAATCATGCTTTTTTCACTTCAATGATCACGCATTTGTGTGTATTTTAATGTCATTTCTATATTTATAAATTTTTGGGCAATTGCAAAGCTAATGAGATTGAAATCAAGAAAAATCTATTGTCAAATATGCAGGATAAAATAACGCATTTGTTTGGTTTGATTTTGTACACAAATGACAAAATAGCGCATGTGCTGCAAGAATGATGTTCTTCAACAACATAGAACATTATATGCCATGATAAAAGTGGAAAATGTGTTAGTTTCTTCGTCCTTGCAAAAACATCTTTAGATCAGCAAATCAAGTCAATTTTTTCGGTCCCAATAGCAAAATATGTATTCAAAAACAAATAGCATATATTGGAAAAGAAGATTTTCAAACTAGAAGCATACATTGTAATGAGCTATATTTGGGTACTCTCTCTCTTTCTCTCTCTCTCTCTCATTTACTAAAACACAACAAATTTCAGAAGTATTAGTAGATTCACTCATTCCCCCACAGAAAGTACATTAAGGGCAATGGGACTCCTTACCCTGTGGATGCCATTGCTCCATGTCAAAGCTCCAAACACAAAGCTTCCATTACTACTCTTGTAAGGAGTGAAATCTATCCTGAAAGATATCTTCTCCCCAAACTCTGCAAACTTGAGCTCATTTGGTGTAACTGTAACATTTACATTGCTTGGATATTCTAGTTGTGCACGATAAATTGTCGCCCCTTCACCATAGTAGGTGACCGTTCGATGCACCAATAAACTTCCATTCATGTTGGATACCCCGATTGATGGGTAGTTGAGATCGTATGATGGTTTAGGAGGATTCTTGCAGTGAGTTAGCTTGCCTGTGAGGTTTTTCAGTTGTGCAGAGCTTGCACCAGTGCTGCAGAGGAAATCAATGATGTTGCTGGAATCAAAATAGTAAATTAGTCCAGGATTTATAGCTGCAACTGGATTTATATGCCCAGATCCATAGTCAAAAGGCGTGGTTTGGGTGCCACTGGGATTTCTTTTAATGAAGTTTCGAGTGTTATCTAGGACTGTCGCTGCCAGGAATAAAAGATGTGAATCTTAGAAACAACAATATTGATGCTTAACCTTTAAATAAAAGAAAAAAAATCTGTTTTTTAAGAACTTACCTGTTGTCATAATTGCAGACTTTATTGCTGCTGGGCTCCAAGAAGGATGACACGACTTTATAATAGCTGCCACTGCAGAAACATGTGGACAAGACATGGAAGTACCAGAAATTATGTTATAGTCAAGTGTTCGTCCAGCTGTGAATTGTGTTGCTATTGGAGACCATGCTGCCAAAATATTCACCCCGGGTGCTGTAACATCGGGCTGCAAAAATAAAAATTGCAGGTACCAGGTAGAATTTATGGATTTTGATGTTTTACTAAATACACCACAGCTATAGAATGCCCTTTATCACTGACGGTATGGCATTAAATTTTGAAACAGGTGAAATTCATGTTATATCAGAATCAAATTGCAAATATTATCAAGTTCTTGTAAAACCTACTTTGATGATGTCTGGTGTTATAATGTTTGGACCCATTGAAGAGAACCCTGCCATCCTTGGTGCGGGTTTAGTAAATAGAATTGTCTGCGTCGGGAAGATCCTAGCCACTGGCTTCCGGTAATAATCGAAGAATCATACTAATGCATAATTCTCTAATTTTGACAATGTAGAGTTACACTTCTTATTTTCAATATTGTTATTCTTGTCTACAAGTCCTTTAAAACCGAAGAAAGAATATTCGGAACCTACTTTTCTGTAGCCATATATGCCTGAAGCTCTTCTGCTGCATCTTGATAAATAAGAGTGGCCGGGATTGCAAACTGATAGCTGAGGTCTATTCCCACCGGATCAATAAGTATCACCCCAAGACCACCACCTTGTTCCACAAAAATGGCCTTTTCTGTGAGGTCTTCAACAAGGATCTCAACTGTGCACACAACGACCTTCCCCTTAATTAAGGTAGGATCTAGAGTATTGTTCTTGCAGAAGCTGGAAAAAAAAAACAAGCAAGAAAGACAAAGCACCAAAAAATAGATAAATGAAGTTAAAAAAAAATGTGTCAATTTTGGTCATTGTCATTCTTTCAACAGCTCCCCAAGGGCAAGGATGGGAGTTCTTGAATAAAATGGGTGGAGATGGTCATACAACAACCAGTCCAACATTATTGGATGTCCTTAAGGGGATACTGAGCATGAACTAGTGATGCAAGCAAGTGTCAAAATTTTATTTCGTAAGAAAACCAAGATGAATAAACTCTCTCCATTCTGTTTGCAGAACTTTTTCAAAACGTTTTCATTTCCAAACCAGTTGAAACTATGCATCGAAACTAGATTGTTATTCTTGATTAATAGGTACGTGATATGGAAATTTCAAAGCATACTTTATCTGTTTGAAGCTAGAATTTTCTCAGAAAAAATTAGAATATACCTTGCATTTCTGGCGGGAATTCCAGGGGCTGCTGCAGCACTCCCAGCTATTAAACCATAATAGCTCTCCATCTTCTGAGGGTTTAAACCAAAACCCTGAAACCATAAATTTCAAAACTAATTACAGTTCCATATACTTTTTCCGAGTGCCGGTGGTGTGAGGAACATACATGAAAACATTACCCTTATGCTTTTTGAATTTCCAAGGTATATGTTGGACTGGAGTTCCCGGTCAATAGTGCTCGCACCAACGGTGAGGATCCATGGAGCAACATTAGTTGCAGTACGTGGAAAAAAGTAATTCCCAGCAGCTGCAGAAACAAGAATTCCTTTTTGAAATGCATGGAAACTCCCAATTGAAATTGGGTCTTGGAAGTAGCCAGGCTCGGACTGCAGTTGGCCAATGGAAAGAGAAAGAATGTCAACACCATCATCAATTGCATCGTCAAGGGCAGAGAGAATGTCAGCACCACTGCACCCGCCAAACCAGCAAGCCTTATAGATAGCAAGTCTAGCACCAGGTGTACCACCTCTAGCAGAACCACCTCCTATCCCAAGTAAGCTGGCATTGGCGACCAGTGATCCTGCCACCGTTGAGGCAGTGTGAGTTCCATGTCCATCACTGTCTCTAGGTGACCGAAAGAAGGTACGATTAATAGATTCAAGAGGCCCAAATTCTGCTTCAAACCCTTTGGAGTNGGAAAAAAAAAACAAGCAAGAAAGACAAAGCACCAAAAAATAGATAAATGAAGTTAAAAAAAAATGTGTCAATTTTGGTCATTGTCATTCTTTCAACAGCTCCCCAAGGGCAAGGATGGGAGTTCTTGAATAAAATGGGTGGAGATGGTCATACAACAACCAGTCCAACATTATTGGATGTCCTTAAGGGGATACTGAGCATGAACTAGTGATGCAAGCAAGTGTCAAAATTTTATTTCGTAAGAAAACCAAGATGAATAAACTCTCTCCATTCTGTTTGCAGAACTTTTTCAAAACGTTTTCATTTCCAAACCAGTTGAAACTATGCATCGAAACTAGATTGTTATTCTTGATTAATAGGTACGTGATATGGAAATTTCAAAGCATACTTTATCTGTTTGAAGCTAGAATTTTCTCAGAAAAAATTAGAATATACCTTGCATTTCTGGCGGGAATTCCAGGGGCTGCTGCAGCACTCCCAGCTATTAAACCATAATAGCTCTCCATCTTCTGAGGGTTTAAACCAAAACCCTGAAACCATAAATTTCAAAACTAATTACAGTTCCATATACTTTTTCCGAGTGCCGGTGGTGTGAGGAACATACATGAAAACATTACCCTTATGCTTTTTGAATTTCCAAGGTATATGTTGGACTGGAGTTCCCGGTCAATAGTGCTCGCACCAACGGTGAGGATCCATGGAGCAACATTAGTTGCAGTACGTGGAAAAAAGTAATTCCCAGCAGCTGCAGAAACAAGAATTCCTTTTTGAAATGCATGGAAACTCCCAATTGAAATTGGGTCTTGGAAGTAGCCAGGCTCGGACTGCAGTTGGCCAATGGAAAGAGAAAGAATGTCAACACCATCATCAATTGCATCGTCAAGGGCAGAGAGAATGTCAGCACCACTGCACCCGCCAAACCAGCAAGCCTTATAGATAGCAAGTCTAGCACCAGGTGTACCACCTCTAGCAGAACCACCTCCTATCCCAAGTAAGCTGGCATTGGCGACCAGTGATCCTGCCACCGTTGAGGCAGTGTGAGTTCCATGTCCATCACTGTCTCTAGGTGACCGAAAGAAGGTACGATTAATAGATTCAAGAGGCCCAAATTCTGCTTCAAACCCTTTGGAGTAGAATCGAGCTCCTACAATTTTCCTGAAAAGAGTAGTTTCAAATGTTACTGTCGAAGTTTGCATTTACAAGGTATTATAGTGTAGCAATATGTGCTCATATGTTACTAGATGATTACCAAAATGTTGCTTACCTGTTGCAGTTGGATGATGTAAAAGCATCCCCAGTTACACATTCTCCCTTGAATTTTTTGGGCACAGGCCCTAATCCGGAATCACTGAAGCTATGGGACTCGGGCCAAACTCCTGAAAATAAGAAGTAATAAAATTTCTATTGGAGTGATGATGATGATAGTGATAGTAAAACAAGATTCAACAAAGTACAAATTTATTGAACACTTACCAGTGTCGACGACACCAACTATAACATTGGACTTCACCTCCATTGGCAGTTGATTATACTGTTGAATATAGTCTATTCCCAAAAATTGCCATGAATGTGTTGTGTGGATCTTATTCATTCTGCTCTCAAACACAGATACAACTGAATTTCTTTCTGCAGCGCATATAACCAAAATCATAAGAACTAGGATAGACACATTTATAGTGTAATAGATGATTTTTATTCAGTTGGTCATTACCAATGATAACTGTGACTGTTTGTAGGATTTCAATAGGTCAAGAGTTTTTAGATATGTTGATATCGCAGCACATTCTGTATATTTCTGTCTTGGTCGGGTAAAATCTCAGGTAGTCTGGTGTGAATCATATTCGGCCTATAGGTTGATAGAAATGAGCACAGAAAATTTGAGCCATGTTCCTTAATAATTGAAGTGTTCTCTGCAGTCCTAGTGTTATTCATATTTCCTGCAATATTTATTCTCTCTCTTTTTTCTTTGTCTTTTTACCATTGCATTCGTCAATCAGGATATATAATGGCATATAATTTGTTCCCTCGTGGTGTTGAGAAGACATGAGCATGGACTTGGGCAGACCTGCTAGTTGTTGAGCTTGATCTGTTGTAAGCATAGCGGAGAAGCCCCTGAAACTTTTTGTGTAATGGTGAACTGCAACTTCTTGTGCTCCATGAATACTAAAATTCCATTGAAGGGAACAGTTAACATTAAGTTTTTATGGGAAACTTATTATCATCTATTCTTCTCTTTTGCTAAAGATTGGCATGACAGTTTTATATCTTTGATTTTGCATTCACTGACATATATGAAGAACTGGAATGGAAATTGAGATAAAGAGTAATGATCTGTCTTACTGTCATACCTTCCAACAATTGAAGCGAGCACCTCATGGTTTGCTGTGATCACCGATTCTGAATTGGGGTGTGAGTGATGCCCCATGTAGACAATGTAATGCTGCAGATTAATAGAAAATGCACCAAATTAGTGGTCATACACTTGTTTGCTTGCTTAATGGTTTATTCAGCTTGACTCTTACTTTGATAATATCTCTTGATGCACAAAGGTTGAAATTGATTCAAACAACTTGAAACATAGAGTGTTTTACATGTGTATTCTATATGCTCTTAATTTGATAATAAACACATACATACTTGGAGAAATTAGTGTTGTATGTAGTTATTGGATATTTTCTTTGCTTTGAGCTGATCACTGCTGTTTTGGGTATACTTTTATACTTGTAACTACTTTGTAAAACCATTTGGATACTAATAGTAACTCGCGCAACATAAGTGATGAAATAATGACTCTCGGTTCTCTTGTTCTCTCTTTTATCATATGCACAAATACACACACACAAAAGGGCACGATCACACACATATACACGATACTTTTGTGTTAGCGATGACTCCATGAACCAATGGAAACCTAAAGAGAAAGAGAAGAGTGAAAAGTTTAACGAATTTCATAGTGTTAGAATAAATCCTGCTAATGACTGACATGGTGTCTGAGCATTTCCTTCTAAGCAAATGACAGAGTACACAAGTAGGTGTGGTGGAAGAAGATTAGACGGTGGTGACATTTGTGGTTGGATATAAGTCTCCTCCTTTGAGAAAAGGGTTAATCGTAAATTACACTCCGAAAGATCATTCAAATTTCAATTTATATTTTTAAAGATTAAAAATTTTAATTTACACCTTGAAAGATAAAAATTTGTATCAATGTATACCTAAAACTAACCGTCGTCAATTTGCTGCCTAAAACTAAATTGATAAATTATACCTAGATACCCTCATACTTGTCATTTAATAACACGTAACCCTTTTTCGTTACTATTTGAATGTCTAATAGAATAAATGATTACACATTGAGTGATATATTGCATTGGATATAAAACATTATATAAATATCTACATTCTATTGGGTATTCAAATGGTAAGCTTGATTTTAAACTTTAGAATATATCGGACCCAAAAAATAAAGGGTAATATGAAATTATAATTTTTTATTAGGATAAAATCATATTTTTTAATGCTTATATTAACAAATATCAACGAAAAGTGGTTATGTGTTACACATGCACAAATGTCATGAGATGTATGAGTAATATTCTAAATGTGAAAAAGTCCAAATGATTAAGTGACAAACATGAGGAGATCTAGACATAATTTCTCAATTTAATTTTAGGCAGCAAATTAACGGCAGTTAGTTTTAGGTACATATTGATACAAATTTCTATCTTTTAAGGTGCAAATTGAGATTTTTGATATTTGAGAGTGCACATTTATACAAATTTTTATCTTTGAGGGTGTAAATTGAGATTCGAACGATCTTTCAGGGTGTAATTTATAATTAACCCTTGAAAAAATTGAACTTTCTAATCAAAATACAAAAATCCTCAAAAAAAAATAATATTATCCAAATGCCACTTTTCCTGATCTTGGCCACAAGATCACACATTTGCTAAAGAACAAAAACAAGAGTACTAAAACTAGTTGATGGACCAGGTCTAATGACTCAACTCAGGTTGAAAGTCTACTTTAAATTAAGAGTTCAACTTAAGAGTGATCTAGTAAGTCCAGCCCAAAGGGGTGCACACCCGGTCCAGCTCACCAAGGGAGTAGGCAGGGTCTATGAGAGTCTCATCTACGCCGCCTTAGAAAGAGTCAACCCCCACATCATCCTTTGACCGATTTTTATGGAGAGCACCGTAATTACCTCATTCGTTGAGAAGAGGACGCCAACTTCACCAGATTAGTCACTTAGGTACTAGTAACTCGCCCTAATCTATTATAAGACGACTATAAATTGTAAGTCCCGCCAACACTTGGAGGTTACCACACTCAATCAAGCACATATTTGTAACTCTCATTGCTTGTATCTCTCTGCTGTCCCTACACTACTCAAAGTAATAAAATACTTAAGTGACCCTAGCCTTCAAAGTGGACGTAGGTCAAGTTGACCGAACCACTATAAATCCTTGTCTTGCTTGTGTCTTCATCTCTCACTTCTTAATTATTGGATTTATTATTGATCACTTGACTGGTGGTGTGCAAACTCAATTTGTGCATCATCAGTTTGACACCATATGTGAAAACGACAAAATTCTCACCTGAGTACATCTCTTGTTGTACCTATGGCAATCACCACCAAATCCATGATTCAGCCTGAAGATAATCTACCACAAGAGGAGGAGGTTGCTCCTTCACCAACCAATCCTGTTCCAAATACACAACAGATGCTAGAGACAATACAACAGCTCGTATCCTAGAATCAGCAAATCCTGCAACTGATGCTCGCTAGACAACAAGGAAGAGAACTGCCCGGAGGACCTCAAACTAGAGGAGCTCCATGCCCTAGGCATCAAGGAGCTCCCCATTTGGGGGCGCCCCACACAGGGGAGCCCACCATGAGGGACCTCCACCTCCTCCTCTAGCTTCTTCTTCTCATGGTGGAAACCTAAATTTTCGAGAGGATGAGGACAAAAACCAAAGCGTGGAGCATGAGAGCCATTTCCAAGACAATTCGAAAGGAGCTCCTAACAATTGGGACACAAAAAATCAAAGAAGTGCAGAATCAGTTAGACGACATCTTCAACGCTATGAAGGCACAAGGACCAAAAATCGTCGATTACCTGGTAAGGCGAACCAACACACCCTTCATACCAGATGTGGTGAACTACCCATTTCCATAAAATTTGAGTCTAAATTTGAGTCATGGTTAAAAATGCTTTAACATCAATAGAATTGCAAAATTTTGAGGTGAAGATGTTGAGTTCATTGGTTGATTAAACTATGAGATACTATTATGTTAACCTAAACCTGTTCTCAAATCCAGAGAGAAAGACCTATTTAAAAAACAACATCTAGAAAGATGAAGAGCGACAAAGACGACGACGATACTTTTACTATCAATATGCCGCCGCTCAACCATCATAACCACCACCCTCTTCCTCCACCGTCACCAAAATCGACAGAAGCGGAGGGCTAGCCCCATCTAAATCCACCATCTACGTCTCAAATGTCGATTACTCCCTTACAAACTCAAACCTCCACACAATCTTCTCCACCTTCAAAAAAGTGACCAAAGTCACCGTCCTTAAAGACCGCCAGACCCGCCAAAGCCGTGGTGTCGCTTTCGTTATGTTTGTGTTCTCAAGAAGATGCTATTAAAGTTGCCAAAGGGATAAATGGAAAGGTTCTTAATGGTCGAACCCTAAAGGCTTTTATTGCCTCCGATAATGGTCGCGCCTCGGAGTTTATAAGGAGAAAGGTGTATAAGGATAAGAGTAGGTGTTATGAGTGCGGGGAAAGTGGGCATTTGTCGTATGAGTGTCTGAAGAATTTGTTGGGAAAGCGGGGAAAGACCGATGCCAAAAAGGGCATGAAGAGGTGGTGGCGTTGGGGGTGGGGGTGGGGTTGATCGGGGTGAAGGGGAGTGGGAGGAGGATGGTGGTGGGGATGTGTGGGAGGAAGAGAATTGGGCATCAGTGGTGGATAATAGGGCGAACCGACACACCCTTCATACCAAATGCCATCTGTATAAATTTTTGATGGTACAAATGACTCACTTGATCACCTCGAAACCTACAAGACCTTAATGCAGCTGCACAACGTCCCCAAAGAAATTATGTGTGAGGCATTCTCAACTATCATGAAGGGATTAGCGCGACAATGGTTTGCCAAACTCACCCCGGCCTTCATAGGCTCTTTCGCCGAACTGAGCAGATCCTTTGTGGCATAGTTCATTAGTGGACGTCGTCAGCAGAAGCCTATCACCCACCTGCTTAGCATAAAGCAGAATCGGAATGAGAGCCTGAGGAGCTACCTCACTCGTTTTAAAGAAGGGGTCCTCCAGATTGAGGAGCCCGACGACAAGGTCACCATGACCGCATTTTTGGGAGGCTTACGCTCATCTAGCTTTCTCTTCTCAATGATGAAGCACCCACCAAAGAGCATGCCAGAATTGTGGGCAAAAGCTCAGAAATACATAAACGTCAAGGATGTCCCCAAAGTCAGGTGAGGTGAGTCCTCGCGATCATCATCATCACCCGACTGTAAAAAAAGAAGTCACAAAGGTACAAACATTAACAAATTTTGTGGCTGGCTCACACTGCTTGAGGAGAAAGATTGTTAAGAAGACTCAACACCAGCCGCCCAACAGTCAGGAGCCCAGCACCAGGTGCTTAGGCACCCAACACTCAAGCGCCCAGTTCCTCACCGCCCTCCTCATCTCCATCTATTAAAATGAGCCTCCGACTTGGTGACCCTCTCATGGGCTAACTCTCAAATCTACCTCTACTTTCATGCGGGCAGCCTCACAGTCAGTATATCTTCAGCTTAACGGCTCTCTCGTAGGTCATCAAAAGTTTGGTCTGTCTTTACTCTACTCTCAAGCAGACAACCTATCTCCAGCTTAGCAACTCTTTCACGAGTTGCCCAAAAGGTTGACCTATCTCTGCTCTACTCTCAAGCAGATAACCTATCACCAACTTAACGACTCTCTTGCAAGTCCGCCAAAAACTGTTGGGTTTCCCTCCTTTGTGGGACTCATCAATTTGCTAATTTTTTGGTGGCTTACCCGTGTAGGACTCTTATACAAGACTTGGTTTGGAGTCTTCTAGTTAAAAAGGAATTTGGCAGCCACCAAAGACTATAAGTTTTGTCCTTTTCTTTGGTTTATTTTTTCTCGGTTGGTTAGGCAAGAAGACATATTTTTCGGCAGTCTTTGGTTCAACAAAAATTCAGCCTTCTTCTTCTCCTTTTTTGGTGACAGAAAAATCTGCAAAATTGTTCTTCAAGTGGGTAATATTTCTTCACTTGATATTTGGGTTTCTTGCGGTTTGTTCTTGGAGATTTGGTTCACTTATTTTGTGAGGTATTTTCCTCTTGTGATTTACACCTTGGTGTGTTTGTAAGGCTTATGCCTTTTGGCCACTTTGTAATCTGATTTGGTGATAGTGGAAGAAACTGACCTACCGGTCGTCGTGGATGTACCTCAAGTTATTTGAGGGAACCACGTAAATCTTGTGTGCTTATTTATTTTCTGTTATTTTATTTATATTGCTTCCATTGATTTACACTTGTGGGAAAGCCTATTTTCCCAACATCTGGTATCAGAGCAATTGGTTAATTCGGTTCCGATTCGTTATATTTCTGTGTGTGAATTATGGACGGCAACGTTGGACGTATGGTTAGTTTCAATGGCACAAATTGGGTGACTTGGAAAACTAAAATGGAAGATCTTTTATTTTGTAAAGATTTGAATGGACCCATAGAGGGTGATAGTGGCAAACCGGAAGGGATGAAAGATGACGAGTGGAAAAAGCTAGACCGGAAAGCTGTCGGTTTTATTCGGCAATGGATTGATGATAGTGTCTTTCATCATGTCTCTACAGAAAAATCTGCACATGGTCTTTGGACCAAATTGGAGAGTTTGTATGATAGAAAGACGGCAGTGAATAAAGCCTTTTTATTTCGAAAGCTTGTGAACTCTAAATATAAGGAGGGTACTTCTATTGCAGAGCATTTGAATGAGATTAAGAGCATTGTGAATCAGTTGGCCGCCATGAAAATTACTTTTGATGATGAGTTGCAAGCTTTGTTACTTCTTAGTTCACTTCCCGAAAGCTGGGAAACTTTGGTGGTCACAGTTAGTAACTCCGCACCTGATGGAGTGGTAACAATGAGTCAAGTTACCAGCAGTTTGTTGAATGAAGAAACAAGAAGAAAATCATCAGGTTCTTCTTACTCCGAGGCACTTGTAATGGAAAACCGGGGGAGAGGCAGGAGTAAGAGTAGGGTTCCGCACAACCGTGATAAATCTAGAGGTCGTTCAAGCTCGATGTCAAAAAAGGATGTTGAATGCTATTATTGTCACAAGAAAGGGCACATGAAGCGGGAATGTAGAAAACTCAAGTTCAAGGAGCAGAACAAAGAGAAAAATTCAGAGAAAAAGCAAATTGATACAGCTGTAGTTACCGATGATGAACTCATGATTATCCGTGATGATGCTAGCGTTAATTTGATTGGCCAAGAGACGGATTGGGTAATTGATTCTGGAGCTTCATTTCATGTTACTTCGCGGGCTGATTTCTTTACTTCTTACTCACAAGGTGATTTTGGGAATGTCCGTATGGGAAATGAAGATGTGTCAAAAATTGTCGGCATGGGTGACATTTGCTTGGAAACAAATATTGGATGCAAATTGCTGCTTAGAGATGTGAGGCATGTACCAGATATTCGACTCAATTTAATCTCTGCTGGAAAGTTAGATGATGAAGGCTACATCAACAATTTCAGTAATGGAAAATGGAAGCTCTCCAAAGGTTCTCTAGTGGTAGCAAAAGGAAAGAAGACTTGTTCTCTTTACACTATGCAAGCAAAAATCTGCAAGGGTGTTGTGAATACCTTAGAGAATGACTCATCCACTGATTTATGGCATAGAAGGCTTGGACATATGAGTGAAAAAGGATTGCAAGTTTTGTCCAAGAAAGAGCTTCTAGTGGGGATAAAAGGTACGCCTTTGAAAACTTGTGTTCATTGTTTCCATGGTAAACAAAACAGAATATCATTCCGTAGAAACATTGCATCTAGAAAATCTCATGTTTTAGATTTGGTACATTCTGATGTATGTGGTCCTTTGAAAGTTAGGACACTTGGTGGTGCTCTATACTTTGTCACTTTTATTGATGATCACTCTAGAAAAGTTTGGGCTTATACACTGAAAACTAAAGATCAAGTTCTAGATGTGTTTAAGATTTTTCAGGCCAAGGTTGAAAGAGAAACAGGTAGACAGTTGAAATGTGTTCGCTCGGATAATGGTGGTGAATATATTGGACCATTTGATCAGTATTGCACAAATCATGGTATCAGGCATGAAAAGACAGTTAAAAAGACACCTCAACAGAACGGGGTTGCAGAGAGAATGAATCGCACCATTCTTGAGAGAGTCAGATGTTTGCTCTCACATTCTAAATTGCCAAGATCCTTTTGGGGTGAGGCAATGAGGACCGCAGTTGATCTTATCAATTTGTCTCCTTCAGTTCCGTTGAATGGTGATGTGCCAGAGAAAGTTTGGACAGGGAAGGAAGTCTCCTATGATCACTTGAGGGTATTCGGCTGCAGAGCTTTTGTTCATATTCCAAAAGATGAAAGGTCCAAGCTTGATCCAAAAGCAAAGCAATGCATATTTCTTGGCTATGGGCATGAAGAATTTGGATACAGGTTGTATGATACAGTTGACAAGAAAGTTGTCAGAAGCCGAGATGTTGTTTTCTTGGAAGATCAGACTATTGAAGACATCGACAAGCTTGAGTCAGCTGAGTCTAGTACTGATGATCTTGTTGATTTAGATCCTCTCAATCCCTCTGCTGTTCATGATATTGATGAGGAAGTGCAAACACCTCATGATGATGCAGCAGAAGATGATGTTGAGCCAGAGATTGAGGGGGAGCAACCACCCCAAGAGCCACTACCACAGACACCGTTAAGGAGATCTACTAGAGAAAAACAGTCATCCAGAAAATATTCTTCAAATGAGTATGTGATGATATCAGATCAGGGGGAGCCAGGGACTTATCAAGAAGTCTTGAAGCATGAGAACAAAACTGAATGGTTCAAGGCAATGAAAGAGGAAATGAAGTCTTTGCATGAGAATCACACCTATGATTTGGTGAAGCCGCCTAAAGGGAAGAAAATTTTGAAAAATAAATGGGTCTTCAGACGAAAGAATGATGGGAACAGTTCTCAACCGAGATTCAAGGCACGACTTGTCGTGAAAGGTTTTGATCAGAGAAAGGGAGTTGATTTTGATGAGATCTTCTCACCAGTTGTGAAGATGTCCTCCATTCGAACTGTGCTTGGTATAGCTGCGAGTATGAATTTAGAAGTTGAGCAGCTTGATGTGAAGACCGCATTTTTGCATGGTGACTTAGAAGAGGAAATTTATATGGAGCAACCTGAGGGCTTCAAAGATAAGGGTAATGATCAGTTAGTTTGCAAATTGAAGAAGAGCTTGTATGGATTGAAGCAAGCACCGAGGCAGTGGTACAGAAAATTCGATGCTTTCATGAGTGAGAATGGGTATTCAAGAACCACTTCAGACCATTGTGTGTTTGTGAAGAAATATAAAGATGGTAATTTTATTATTCTCTTGCTTTACGTTGATGATATGCTTATTGTGGGCCAAGACACGAGTAAGATTAGCAAGTTGAAGTCAGAGTTGAGTAAGTCCTTTGCCATGAAGGATTTGGGTCCAGCAAAGCAAATTCTTGGGATGAGAATTGTTCGTGACAGATCACATGGGCTGATTTGGTTATCTCAAGAGAATTATATTAAAAAGGTTCTTGAGAGGTTCAATATGGACAAAGCAAAGCCTGTTAATTGTCCACTTGCAGGCCACTTCAAACTAAGCTCAAGTCAGTGTCCTACAAGTGATGAAAAGAGAAATGAGATGCAGAAAATTCCCTATGCTTCAGCAGTTGGTTCTTTGATGTACGCCATGGTTTGTACTCGACCGGATATTGCTCACGCAGTTGGGGTTGTCAGTCGATTTTTGTCTAATCCAGGGAAAGAACACTGGGCAGCAGTGAAATGGATTATGAGGTATCTTCAGGGCACTTCAAAGATGAGTTTGTGTTTTGGTAAAGGCGAGCCTATTCTTGATGGGTTCACAGATTCTGATATGGCTGGTGATGTTGATAGTCGAAAATCTACTTCTGGTTATTTGATTACTTTTGCAGGGGGAGCAGTGGCATGGCAATCAAGATTACAGAAATGTGTTGCTCTCTCCACCACAGAAGCTGAGTTCATCGCCATCACTGAAGCTTGCAAAGAATTATTGTGGTTGAAGGAATTCTTACAAGAGTTGGGTTTGAAACAAGAAAGGTATGTCCTTCATTGTGATAGTCAGAGTGCAATCCACTTGAGCAAGAATTCTTCATTTCATTCGAGATCGAAACATATTGATGTTAGATATCATTGGATTCGTGATGTCTTGAATGATAAGTTGTTACAACTTGAAAAAATTCACACTGATGATAACACTTCGGATATGTTAACTAAGGCATTGACTAAGGACAAGCATGAGAAGTGTCGACTTTTGGCGGGAATGGTCGAATCCTCCACATAAGTCGGGAGGGGGAGAAGTGTTGGGTTTCCCTCCTTTGTGGGACTCATCAATTTGCTAATTTTTTGGTGGCTTACCCGTGTATGACTCTTATCCAAGACTTGGTTTGGAGTCTTCAAGTTAAAAGGAATTTGGCAGCCACCAAAGACTATAAGTTTTGTCCTTTTCTTTGGTTCATCTTTTCTCTGTTGGTTTGGCAAGAAGACATATTTTTCGGCAGTCTTTGGTTCAACAAAAATTCAGCCTTCTTCTTCTCCCTTTTTGGTGCCAGAAAAATCTGCAAATTTGTTCTTCAAGTGGGTAACATTTCTTCACTTGATATTTGGGTTTCTTGCGGTTTGTTCTTGGAGATTTGGTTCACTTATTTTGTGAGGTATTTTCCTCTTGTGATTTACACCTTGGTGTGTTTGTAAGGCTTATGCCTTTTGGCCACTTTGTAATCTGATTTGGTGATAGTGGAAGAAACTGACCTACCGGTCGTCGTGGATGTACCTCAAGTTATTTGAGGGAACCACGTAAATCTTGTGTGCTTATTTATTTTCTGTTATTTTATTTATATTGCTTCCATTAATTTACACTTGTGGGAAATCCTATTTTCCCAACAAAAACTTGGCCCATCTCTACTTTGCTCTCAAGTAGACAACCTATCTCTAGTTTAGAGGCTCTCTCGCGGGTCACCAAATGTTTTGCCTATCTCTACTCAGCTCTCAAGCAAGTAGTCTATCTCCAGCTTAGCAGCTCTCTTGCGGGTCGCCAAAAACTTGACCTATCTCTGCTCTGATCTCAAGCAGACAACTTATCTCTAGCTTAGTGGCTCTCTCATGGGTCGCCAAAATTTTGGTCTATCTTTGCTCTGCTCTCAAGCAGGCAGCCTGTCTCTATCTTAGCAGCTCTCTCGTGGGTCGCCAAAAGCTTGGTCTATCTCTACTCTGCTCTCAAGCAGGTAGCTTAGTGACTCTCTCGCAGGTCAACAAAAGCTTGGCCTACCTCTGCTCTGCTCTAAAGCGGGTAGCCTATACCTTCAACTTATCGGTTTTCTCATAGGTCGCCAAAACCTCGATCTCAAAAGGAGTAGTTCTCTTACGAGCAATCCTCAAACTATGTCTTTGCTCTCATGCAAGTAGCCTGTCTCTCTCTCCAGATAATTATGTTAGATATTTTGATGTTAGAATAACATTATTTTTATTATCTCTAGACACACTTTTAAAACTCAGGTTGTCTGCAACCTACGGGACTATATTACATTGAATGTCAACAATCAACTTTATCCATCCAGCACTACTTGCGCATCTGCCTGGCCAAGCCTAGTGTCTTCCGGGGCCATATCAACATTAACCAATCCTTTACCAGCGCGTTGAAGTCTTAGTCCTGCTTCTTAAGCAGCATCTCATGCGCGCCTAGCCATGTAGGAGCTCGTCCTGTATCCCCAGCCAACGCAACAGTCGTTCATGCGCTCCCAACCAGTGTAGCAGTCTTTCCTACGCAGAGCAGCAGCCCTTTTGGGATGCCCAACCAGTGCAACATCTTTTCCTGCGCGCCCAGCCAGTGCAGCAGCCCCTCCTGCGCTCGCAGCCAGTATAACCGCCTCTCATGCGCACGCGACTAGCTCGCCCACCTCCCTTGCACAAGCAGTCTACTTGCTAGATCGTCCAGGCCGGTGCCCGCCTCCCCTACGAACACGGCTAGCTCGCTCGACGACTCCACATTAGCGCTACCTTCTCTTTGGTGCCCATAGCTAACTCGCCTTGCACCTCCACATTGTAATGACCATCGACGACCCGCTACCTACCTCTATGCTAAATGCTTCATTGCTATGGAAGCCACTGAACCTTCGAATCTTCTCTCCTTCGCTATTTAAAACCAAGGGTTCTTCTAAAATCCAAATAAAAACAGGGAAAATCTTGAGGTGTTCTATAGAGGAGTGATATATGACGAAGGGGAAGAGTCATCAGTCAAAAGGGGTCTCCGCCATCTGAAATTTGAGGTTTAATCAAATGCCCTCTTTTTCAAGTTTCATTGGACACGGGGCATTGGGGGGGCAAATGATGGACCAGGCCTAACTCATGTTGAAAACCTAGTTTAAATTAAGAGTGCAACTTAAGAGCGATCCAGTAAGTCCAGCCCAAAAGGGTCCACACCCAGTCAAGCTTGCCAAGGGAATAAGCAGGGTCTTTGAGAGTCTCATCCACGCCGCCTTGAAAAGAGTCAACCCCCACGTCATCCTTTAACCGATTTTTATGGAGAGCACCGTAACTACCTCATTCGTTGAGAAGAGGACGCCAGCTCCACCACATTAGCCACTTAGTTACTAGTAACTTGTCTTAATCTGTTATAAGACGACTATAAATTGTAAGTCCCGCCAACTTGGGGACACCACACTCAGTTGAGCACATCTCTATAACTCTCATAGCTGATATCTTCCTGCTCTCACTACACTATTTGAAGTAATAAAATACTCAGGCGACCCTAGCCTTTTAAAGTGGACGTAAGTGACGTTGATCGAACTACTATAAATTCTTGTCTTGCTTGTGTCTTCATCTTTCTCTTCTTAATTATTGCATTTATTATTGATCACTTGATAGGTGGTGTACAAATTCAATTTGTGCATCATCACTAGTCAAAGGGAAGACTTCTCTAATTGAAAATCCAGGTGTTCTAGTTTGGATTGCTTTTTGAATATGATTATCAATTCACAATGATCAAAGTTTTATTTCGATGTATTATTTCAGTCATCTAAAAAATGAAAACATTTTAACATATTTTAAAAATATTTCAACTCGTTTCAAAAACATAATGAAAAAATAAAAAATTGAGTTAATTTCAAAGTGCACCCTCTAAATTTATGTCATGTTACAATCACCTCCTCGTGATTTCAATTTAAACTATTTACTCTCTTCAAGTTTTTGTTGGGCTGAATTGACTAACATAGTGGATGAATATATAAAATTCCTATGATGCCCCTTACTTTAATATTATTCTCTTTCCCCTTTTTCTACCTATCATATTAAAATTCAAGAGCCTGACATCACCTAATTTTCTTCCACTAATAACCTTTAATGCTCTGTTTGATAGAAATTATATAAATTATGAAGGATAAAAAATATGAATAATACATTTTTTATCCTTCTTTAAAAGAAAGTAGGATAGATGAAAAATATAAATACATAATTTGTAGTTGATATATATGATATATGTGTATATTAAATAATATATGGATAAATAACATACATAATTAACTTTTTATCAATTTTTTTCTTAATTTTAGAAGAATTAATTTTGATGAGTTAAAAAAAAAATTAATTCATCCACTTTTTCATCTTTACCAAACATAATATTATATTTATTCTTCTAACTTTTCGTCCTTACATTTTTTCCAGCAGTCCCCCTAAACCCTTTCCTAAACACTAGCGCCCTCTTTTCCCCAAACCTTATTCTCCAACTTTGGTGGTATCCCAACTCTCATCTCCATACCCAACGCTAGCACTATACATCAACACGTACACCTACGTCCGGCAGCCCATCACCTCCATACTCAACACGACTTTATTCAATCACAACTTGTTGATGCCTCGTCATAGACCGAACCAACAACACTGCCTCCAATATCGACTAGCAGCAAAAATCAACGTCTCCCAATTTTCATCTGCATTACAACAACTGCGCACCCGATCACAACATCCCTAGACACCAGCCAACCAAAGAAAAAGGGAAAATTTGAGGAAAAAGATAAAGAGAATAGGGCGTTGTGAATTCTTCAACCACTGCCCAGCCTTCATCACCGCTGCAGTTGTAGCAAAACCACCACAAACAAAAGTTTGATTCCCCCAATTCAGAATTCAACCCTTATATAGAACTTCGATTCGACCTAAACCACTTCGATTCGATAAAAAGCCCCAATAATGTTGTGGACTAACTCCAACTCTACCACAGCCTTGAACGGAACTCCGATTAAGGGGAGGAAAGTGAAAAATGTCGCGGTTTGCAATCATTTTCATTCGAACCTTGCTAGTCGCATATCACCTCTGAGGGGAGATTGAGTGGCTGGGATTTTGTATCTGGGAAGGGACAAAGCGGTTAACAGGGTATATATGTCTTTTGAAGGAAATCAAGATGACATGAAACTCACGTGGACAATTATTGTCAATTTTTGACAGTAATAGTTAACGGATGAGAAAATTGGTGTAATTTCAAACTTGAAAGCGGTAACTTGTTTAAATTAAAATCATGAAGAGTTGATTGTAATATAACCTAAATTTAGAGAGTGTATTTTGTAATTAATCCTAAAAAATTTAAGAATAATTTTTCTCAAAGTCGAAATATATCAAAATATCTTGAAATACTTTGAAATAGTATAAAATATTTTTTGCAAATGTATTGAAATATTACAAAATATTTTAAAATATTATAATTTTAATTCTATCAATAATTCATTTCGATCTCCTTAAAGACTAAACATTTCAGACGTTCTGACTATTTCAAAACAAAATTTTAAACCTCGTCGACAATTGACTTCTATTATGGTATCAAAATATACCTTTTGGATAACATAGCATTTACTTTTTATCTAACAAAATTTTGACATGTGTAATTTTTTTTTTAACTACCTTATTAATTTTTTTTCAATAATGCTTGTAAATGGTTCAAACCAAAATCATCAAATGAATTTCAGCGCGGTGTCGTAAAGATATATATAGGATTTTATTATGTGTGATGAATTTTCTTGCTCATGCCATGCTGTATCCAAATGAAGCTTCCAGTGAATTATTCCCATTGAATTTTGGTCAACTTGTAGGGGCCAGATAGTGATCAAATTTTGAGACTAAATTTAGAGTTCAAATAATATGACAACATATTATTTGAAATTTTTATTGGGGTCCAAATGACATGACACTAAATAAATAAGCTCAAGTCAGTTGTCATGTCATTTAAACTTTAAATTTAGTCTTAAAATTTGATCAGTGTAGCATTACTCAGGCCAAAATGTTATCTTTACTTCAAACTTTTCTACCATGGCACTTATTTGAAAGGATAAATTACATTGTTAGTCCTTGAACTATATATTCTATGTCAATTAAGTCTCTAAACAGTTTTTTTTTCAATTTAGCCCTCCAACTATTGAAATAGGGTGAATTGCATTGTTGGCCCTCTTTAAGCCATGCAAAACTGTGCAAAATTGAGGATCATGATCCTCGCCAAGGCTTTTACAGCATCAGTCCTAACGGATTTAGCCCTTGAGCTTATATTCTTTGCATCAATTAAGTCTCCAAAAAATTTTTTTTTTTTCAATTTAGCCGTCCAACTTTTGCAATCAATGCAATCAGGCACTTNATATTCTTTGCATCAATTAAGTCTCCAAAAATTTTTTTTTTTTTCAATTTAGCCGTCCAACTTTTGCAATCAATGCAATCAGGCACTTCCATCTACATTTCGTCAAAATGTAAAATAGTCCAAACAGTGTGTTGTTCACGTGACCAAAATGGAGGACAGAGGAAGGAAACAAAAATTGTCGACGGCATTTTTCCCTCCTAAATCTCACATCGTTCGACATATATGCTCTTTCTTGATCTACGACTAGCTTCCTAAACTTCCAGCATATCTAATTTTTTGAGAAGACCAGGAACTACTTGACATGCACACGAACACATTAGGGGTCGTACCATGAGAAAAATCCACACCCTTGGTTTTAACAAGTGAAAAATCTTCTTCCAGGATTGTGATTCTTCCAAAGTGTCACATTCACCACCTTCTTCCCACATGCGCATAACACATCCATTCTCACAGTTGCAATAGCTCTGCAAAACAGAACATATATTGAATAGTTTCATATTGTCCTAATTACTATCATCCATGACATATTTAACAAAAAAAAATTTTACTTAGTCCACCTGAACTATATAATTTATTTCACTTTGCTTCAACACATTAGCAATTTTCATCCAAAAAAATAACGGACGTTTGCGATTAGGGCATTGTGAAATAATCAAAATAGTTGAGGGGCAATGTGAAAAATTCAATAGTTGATGGGGTAAAANATAATTTTACTTAGTCCACCTGAACTATATAATTTATTTCACTTTGCTTCAACACATTAGCAATTTTCATCCAAAAAAATAACTAACGTTTGCGATTAGGGCATTGTGAAATAATCAAAATAGTTGAGGGGCAATGTGAAAAATTCAATAGTTGATGGGGTAAAATAAAAAAATAGTCATGGTTTAAGGGGTCAAAGTATAATTTACCCCAAATTTTAATTGTTGAATGTAATACTTTACCATAAAATTAATTGTTTCAGTATTGCTAAAATTTGATAGGTGGAAGATGAAAGCTTCGGTTCTTGACTATATAGCATTGTCAATTCATGGCTGAGTTTGGGTTGTGAATCCACCAACTTTCCAATTACACCATAAAACGCAAGGCTATATAATTTGTATTGTGATCTTTTGTCGGTGGAAACAATCACACACTTCCTAAATACAATATTTTGTCATTCTTTCCCCAATGATTCTTATAATTACAATTTGACCCCCATTTACTGTAATGCACAATTCCATGTACTGGTCATCAACTATAATACAACCATGCTTTTTTCACCTCAATGAACACACATTTGTGTGTATTTTTATGTCATTNATACTTCCTAAATACAATATTTTGTCATTCTTTCCCCAATGATTCTTATAATTACAATTTGACCCCCAACCATGCTTTTTTCACCTCAATGAACACACATTTGTGTGTATTTTTATGTCATNTGACCCCCAACCATGCTTTTTTCACCTCAATGAACACACATTTGTGTGTATTTTTATGTCATTTTTATATTTATAAATTTTTGGGCAATTACAAAGCAAATGAGACAAAAATAAAGAAAAATCTACTGTCAAATACGAAGGACAAAATAACACATTTGTTTGGTTTGGTTTTGTACACAAAATGACAAAATAGGGAATGTGCTGCAAGAATGATGTTCGTCAACAACATAGAACATTATATGCCATGATAAAATTGGAAAATGTGTTAGTTTCTTCATCCTTACAAAAACTTTGTTAAATCAGCAAATCATGGCAATTTTGTCGGTCCCAATAGCAAAATATGTATTCAAAAACAAATTGCATATCGGAAAAGAAGATTTTCAAACAAGAAGCATACATTGTAATGAACTATATTATATTACTTAAACACAACAAAATTCAGAGGCCTTAACCATATTATAAATCTTAAAAATTTAAGTGTTTGTAGATTCGCTCATTCCCCCACAGAAACCACATTAAGACCAATGGGACTTCAAACCCTGTGGATGCCATTAATCCATGTTAAAGCTCCAAACACAAAGCTTCCATTACTGCTCTTGTAAGGAGTGAAATCTATCCTGAAATACATCTTCTCCCCAAACTTTGCAAACTTGAGCTCATTTGGTATAACTGTAACATTTATATTGCTTGGATATTCTAGTTGTGCACGATAAATTGTCGGACCTTCACCATAATAGGTGACAGTTCGATGCACCGATAAACTTCCATTCATGTTGAACACCCCAATTGATGTATAGTTAAAATCATTTGACAGTTTAGGAGGATTCTTGCAATAAGTTAGCTTGCCAGTGAGGTTTTTTAGTTGTGTAAAGCTTGCACCAATGCTGTAGAGGAAATCCACAATGTCACTCAAATCAAAATCATATACTAGTCTTGGATCCATGGTTGCAACTGGATTTATGTGCCCGGATCCATAGTCAAAAGGCGTGGTCGAGGCGCCACGGGGATTGCTTTTAATGAAGTTTCCAGTGTTATCTAGGACTGTCGTTGGCAGGAATAAGATGTGAAACTTAGAAACAACTAGTAATAACAATATTGATGCTTAACCTTCAAAAAAAAAGAAAAAAAGAAAAAAAAAAGATCTGATTTAGTTTATGAACTTACCTGTTGTCATTATTGCAGATTTTATTGTTGTTGGGCTCCAAGAAGGATGCCATGACTTTATAATAGCAGCCACTGCAGAAACATGTGGACAAGACATAGAAGTACCAAAAATTATGTTATAGTCAAGTGTGCGTCTAGCTGTGGCTCCAATTGCTACTGGAGACCATGCTGCTAAAATATTCACCCCAGGTGCTGTAATATCAGGCTGCAAAAAAATAAAAATAAAAATTACAGCTATTAGGTCGGATTTGTGTGAGTTTGATGTTCATCAAATTCATCACAGGCACAAAATGTTGTTTATCAATAATGGTACGACACTTTGCAACTATTTTTAAGTTCTTTCAGAACCTACTTTGATGATGTCTGGTGTTATAATATTTGGACCCATTGAAGAGAAACCAGCCATCCTTGGTGTGGGTTTGGTAAATAGAACTGTCTGTGTTGGGAAGATCTTTGCCACAGGATCCCTGAAATATATAACAAAAGAATCATAATGTTGAAAAACTATCTATTCTCCTTGGTATAGAACTATAACTCGTAATTTCAATGCAATTATACTTGTGTCAGCTTTGGAACCTACTTTTCTGTGGTCATATAGCTCTCCTGCTGCTTCTGGATAAATAACACTACCATGGCTTACAAACTGAAAGATAACGTCTTTGGCCACTAGATCAATGAGTATCATCCCAACACCACCACCTTGTTTCACAAAAATGGCCTTTTCTGCGCACTTGTCAGTAAGCAACTCAGTTGTGCAAACCACAATCTTCCCCTTAATTAAGGTAGGGTCTAGCGTATTGTTCTTGCAGAAGCTGAAAAAAAGGAGGAACAATCTCAAGACTATAAAATAAAGTTCATAAAAATGAGTCACTTTCAGGCATTTTCTTTTCTTTTTTTTCCCCAAGAGTTCTTTGAGGGCAAAGATGGGAGTTCTTGAATAAAAGGGGTGGAGGTTGTCATGCAGTATTCATGGTTGTCAAAACATATATCAAAATGTGTATTAATTTTAAAAAATAATATCATGTATCATAATGTATTGTATCTTGTAAAATACGTTCCAACTTAAGTTTACATGCACACACACATATATATACACATACCTAAAAATATTATGTCTGAAGTAATATAAATTTCATTTCAACTCACTTATCATTTCATGTGATTTGTGTGTCAAATAGAGATAAAAAGATAAATAATCATTTGTCTACACTATAGAGATCGAAATGTAGGTAGCATTTTGTCTGAAGAATAAAATTCTAGAAAAACAAAAAGTGGGTCATGAGAGAGTGAGATGATCGATAGTTTTGTTTGAGGTAAAACCAAAAAATTAAAACATATTGAGGAAACAATGTTGTTCCATTGTTTAGGTAGAAAAAGTCTTTTGAAACGAGGTCGTTTTGATATTTTGTGTATTGTATTTTTATTGTATCGAAATGCATTATAAAATGCGTATCGCGTACTCGCAAATACCTAGTATCATAAAATACCAACAACTATGGTAGTATTCATTTCAATATTATTTGATATCCTTAATAGTACATTGATTACTAACTAAGTATCAAAATTTTATTTTGTTTCAATCATTTTTGCTGTAGTTTTGGTGATTCCATAATGTTTTCAGAACTTTCTTTCAATGTTTCAGAATAAAATTCTAGAATTGTTTGGCTTTTTATTTCTTTTTCGAAACATTTCCATTTTAGAGCTGGTTGAAGCCAGAATTTTCTTAGAAAAATAGACTATACCTTGCATTTTTGGGGGGAATTGCAGGGGCTGTTGCAGCACTCCCAGCTATTAAACCATAATAGTTCTCCATATTTTGAAGGTTTATTCCAAAACCCTGAAACACCATATATTTCCACACTAATTATAGATTGACTACGTTTGTGCAAAACATCATTTTGCACCACCATTCGAACCAAAAATAAGTTGGCGGGAACTTTTTTGTGAAGCCTTTCAGCAACAATTTAAAAAAAACATGTGAGGGCATAACCAAATTTTCTAAAATTGAATCAAGTTTTGTAAATTGATGATGATAAAGTCGATACATATTGATATATTAATGGATTGTGAATTTGTAATTCATTATGGAGATGGTTCTGCAGTCCAAATTTTCTTTTCCTTAGATGTTGAATTGAACACTGCCTTTGAAGGTTCTATTGTATTGCTCATCAAAAATTTTTGACAAAAATACCCTTAATGAAAGAGATTATTTAAAAATCTCCATTATTATACCATTTTTTATATTTATCCCACTATCATTTACTACCCCCATCACCCACCATTACCGTCCACACCACCATTACTTACCACCATTATCCGTCTCCACCCACCACCACCCACCAATACCCGTTGCCGCCACTATACTCAATCTGACTCACCCACTATTGGTTCATACCAAGTTGATGGTATTGTTAGATGATACTATAGCGTTCGACCGGTCTTGAGAAATTATTAAGACTAGACCCTATAACTTGAACAAAATCTAGTAAAAAGTTAGCACTAACTACACACAAAAATTGGAATACTCTAAGTAGTGTACAGACATTTTCCTAAAAATAGTATTTTGTCATTTTTTACCCTTTGATTCCTATAATTACACTTTGACCCCCATTTGTTATTGTACTTCACAATTTCATGTAATGGTAATTAAGTAGAATACAAATCATGCATTATTCACCTCAATGATCACGCATTTGTGTGTGTTTATGTCATTTTGATATTTATAAATGCTTGGACAATTACAAAGCAAATGAGACCCAAGTCAAAAAAAATCTATTGTCACATATGAAGGACAAAATAACACACTTGTTTGGTTTGGTTTTGTACACATATGAGAAAATAGTGCATATTTTGCAAGAATGATGTTCTTCAACAACATAGAACATTATATGGTAAAATAAAATTGAAAAAGTGTTATTTTCTTCATCCTTAAACATACATAAAATTAGAAAATGTATAAGACTCCGAAGATTTGACCTATAAACATCATTTTTTTTGTCACACTTGCCGGTCTAGAATCTCCTCTAGTTTATCTTCAAAAATAAAGGAAACAGAATGGTAAAGGTTTAATTATAGCACATCTATTAAATAATGTTGGAATTACTCCAATGTTACTTTTGTTAGAAAATCACTCTATACCACATTGTTGAAATCAAGAGAACTTGAAATAAAACGGAAGAAAATAGAAAAGGATAAGAAAACTCAAAAAAAAAAATGCATTTGAGTTGATTATAAAACACATACACTCAACTTAGACTCTTAAACTTTTACTCAACTTCACTTACTTCTAACATAGACTATATTTCCTATTTATATGGATATCAAACGTACTAGCTCATAACTTTGCATTAATATGTCACTACCTCCACTAACTCTTGTAACTCCTTAAATATTAACCCACTTTCTCCACTTCTTGGAGAATTAGCTCATCTTCAATACAATTCACTCACCCACCACATAGCATATTAACATACCACTAATCCACTAACACACCTTATTAAGACACCTTACTAACATAATAAAACCCTAAAACAAGTTTATTTTTTTCAACAAATGATTCAAAAACAAATTGCATATGTCGAATAACAAAATATTCAAACTAGAAGCATACATTGTAATGAGCTCTCTCTCTCTCTCTCTCTCTCTCTCTCTCATATTACTTAAACACAATAAAATTCACGTTAACCAAATTATAAATCTTAAAAATTTAAGTGTTGTAGGTTCACTCATTCCCCCGCAGAAACCACATTAAGGGCAATGGGACTCCTAACCCTGTGGATGCCATTGAACCATGTTAACGCTCCAAACACAAAGCTTCCATTACTGCTCTTGTAAGGAGTGAAATCTATCCTAAAAGACATCTTCTCCCCAAACTTTGTAAACTTGAGCTCATTCGGTATAACTTTGGCATTTACATTACTTGGATATTCTAGTTGTGCACAGTAAATTGTCGGACCTTCACCATAGTATGTAACAGTTCGATGCACCGATAAACCTCCATTCATGTTGGACACCCCGATTGATGGATAGTTAAAATCATGTGACGGTTTAGGAGGATTCTTGCAATAAGTTAGTTTGCCCGTGAATTTTTTTAGTTGTGTCAAGCTTGCACCAGTGCTGCAGAGGAAATCGACAATGTCACTCGAATCAAAATCGTATACTAGCCCTGGATCCATCGCTGCAACTGGATTTATGTGCCGGGATCCATAGTCAAAAGGGGTGGTTGAGGCGCCATTGGGATTCCTTTTAATGAAGTTTTGAGTGTTATCTAGGACTGTCGCTGCCAAGAATAAGATGTGAATCTTAGAAACAACTAGCAATAACAATATTGACGCTTAACCATAAAAAAAATGATAAAAAAAAAAATCTGATCAGGTTGAAGAACTTACCTGTTGTCATTATTACAGATTTTATTGCTGCGGGGCTCCAGGAAGGATGTCATGACTTTAAAATAGCAGCCACAGCAGAAACATGTGGACAAGACATGGAAGTACCATAAATTATGTTATAGTCAAGTGTGCGTCCAGCTGTGACTCCAGTTGCTACCGGAGACCATGCTGCCAAAATATTCACCCCAGGTGCTGTAATATCAGGCTGCACAAAAAAAAAAAAAGAATTTGCAGCTATCATGTCGGATTTGTGTGAGTTTGATGTTCATCAAATTCATCACAGGCACAAAATACTCTCTATCAATATTGGTACGACACTTGATTTGGAAATTGATGAAATTCATGTTTGAGATTAAAATTGCAAATATTGTTTAGTTCTTTCAGAACCTACTTTGATGATGTCTGGTGTTATAATGTTTGGACCCATTGAAGAGAACCCAAGCATCCTTGGTGCGGGCTTGGTAAATAGAACTGTCTGTGTGGGAGGATCTTAGCCACAGGATCCCTGAAATATATAGCCAAAGAATCATAATGTTGAAAAACTATCTATTCTCCTTGGTATAGAACTATAACTCATAGTTTCAATGCAATTATATTTATGTCTCCATCTTTTAAATCGAAAGCAAGAAGCTTTGGAACCTACTTTTCTGTGGCCATATATGCCTGAAGCTCTTCTGCTGCTTCTGGATAAATAACACTACCATGGATTACAAACTGAAAGATAACGTCTTTGGCTACTGGATCAATGAGTATCATCCCAACACCACCACCTTGTTTCACAAAAATGGCCTTTTCTGCGCGTATGTCAGTAAGCAACTCAGTTGTGCAAACCACAATCTTCCCCTTAATTAAGGTAGGATCTAGCGTATTGTTCTTGCAGAAGCTGAAAAAAAGGAAAAACAGTCTCAAGACTATAAAATAAAGTTCATAAAAATGAGTCACTTTCAGGCATTTTCTTCTTTTCCCCAAGAGTTCTTTGAGGGCAAAGATGGGAGTAGTTGAATAAAATGGGGGGAGGTTGTCATGCAGTATTCATGGTTGACAAAATATATATCGGAATGTGTATTGATTTTAAAAAATTATATCATGTATCATAATGTATCATATCTCATAAGATACGTTCAACTTAAGTTTAGACATACACACACATATATATACGCATACCTAAAAATATTATGTCTGAAGTAATATAAATATCATTTCAACTCAGTTATAATTTCATGTGATTTGTGTGTTAAGTCGAGATCAAAAGATGAACAATCATTTGTTTACACTACAGAGATCGAAATGTAGGTAACATTTTGTCCGAAGAATAAGATTCAAGAAAAACAAAAAGTGGGTCTTGAGAGAATTAGATGATCGATAGCTTCGTTTGTTTGAGGTAAAACCCAAAAATTAAAAACAACATATCGAGAAAACAATGTTGATCCATTGTTTAGGTAGAAAAAGTCTTTTGAAACGAGGTCGTTTTGATATTTTATGTATTGTATTTTTATTGTATTGGAATGCATCATAAAATGCGTATTACGTATTCGCAAATACGTAGTATCATAAAATATTAACAATTATGGTGGTATCCATTTCAATATTATTTGATATCCTTGATAGTACATTGACTACGAACTAACGAAGCAGGTATCAAAATTTTATTTTGTTTCAATCATTTTTACTGTAGTTTTGGTGATTCCTTAATGTTTTCAGAACCTTCTTCCAACGTTTCAGAATAAAATTCTAGAATTTTTTGGCTTTTTATTCTATTTTCGAAACATTTCCATTTTAGAGCTAGTCAAAAATAGATTATACCTTGCATTTTGGGGGGGAATTCCAGGGGCTAGCTGCGGCACCACTCCCAGCTATTAAACTATAATAGTTCTCCATATTTTGAAGGTTTACTCCAAAACCCTGAAACACCATATATTTCCACACTAATTATAGATTGACTGCTTTTGTGCAAAACATCATTTTGCACCACCATTGGCACCAAATATAAGTTGGCGAGAACTTCTTTGTGAAGCCTTTCAGCGACAATTGAAAAAAAAGTCTCCAAAAAACTTATCAAGTTTTCTAATTGTTGTTGAAAATCACATTTTTAAGACAAATTTTACTGTTCATCGCCAAAACTTAGTAGTAAAATACAATTTTCTTGTAGTGTCAATGCAGCTGGTGCGGGGAACATATATGAAAACATCACCTTTATGATTTTGGAATTTCCAAGGTATATGTCGGACTGGAGTTTGCGGTCCATAGTGCTTGCACCAATAGTAAGGATCCATGGAGCAACGTTACATGCAGTACGCAGTAAAAAGGAATTCCCAGCAGATGCAGAAACAAGAATTCCTTTCTGAAATGCATGGAAAGTACCTATTGAATTTACTTCTTGGAAGAAACTTGGTTGGGGAGGCATTGGGCCGAAGGAAAGAGAAAGAATGTCAACACCATCATTAATAGCATCGTCAAAGGCGGAAAGAACATCAGCATCATTGCACAACTCAAACCAACAAGCCTAGTAGATGGCAAGTCTAGCACTTGGTGCACCCCCCTCTTGCTGAACCACATCCTATCCCAAATAAGCTGGTGTTGGCAACCAGTGATCCTGCCACTGTTGAGGCAATGTGAGCTCTATGCCCATCACTATCTCTTGATGAACGAAAGAAAGTACGATTGAAAGATTCAAGAGGCCCATTTACTAATTCAAACCCTTTGGAGTATAATCGAGCTCCTATGATTTTCCTGAAAACATCAGTCCAACTCTTATTGTCAAAACTTGCATTTATAACATACTACATAACTATGAACCTTGTGCAATGCACAGTTAGAATGAAAAGGGTGGTTAAAATGTAAGAGAATAGAGTTAATGTCGTTAAAATGTTAGTACACAAATTTATTGTGGTCAAAGTATAAATTCTAAGATAAATCATCTGCATCGCAACACTGAATGATCGTTATTGTGTTTTATATGTTTATGGACACTCTGTTTATTATACAAATAATAATTATATGGTCCACTATTGGTGGTGTATAGAATGTTGTTACCTGTTGCAGTTAGACAATGTAAATGCATCCCCAATTACACATTCTCCCTTGAATTTTTCAGGCATGGGTCCTAATCCGTAATCGTTGAAGCTCTGGGACTCAGGCCAAACTCCTGCAATTAATGATTAAATTTCCAACATAGTGAGGATGATAAGGGTAAAACAAGGTTCAACAAAGGATGTAATTGATGAACTATTACCAGTGTCAATGACGCCCACAATAATGTTCGACTTTGCAGCCCTTACCAGTTGATTATATTGTTGAATAGAGTCCACTCCCAAAAATTGCCATGAATGTGTTGTGTGGAGCTTATGCATCGTGCTTTTGAACACAGATACAACCGAATCGCTT
This sequence comes from Ilex paraguariensis, assembly GCA_963454935.2. NCBI lineage: Eukaryota > Viridiplantae > Streptophyta > Magnoliopsida > Aquifoliales > Aquifoliaceae > Ilex > Ilex paraguariensis. Next base: position 231,592 of record CAUOFW020007403.1, on the reverse strand, counting down.
TCTGCAGTAGATATGTCCAAAATCATAAGCATTAGGATAGACACATTTGTAGTGTGATAGACTATCTATATTCAGTTGTTTCATTGTCTGAGTACTATGACTGTTATAGGATCTTAATATTACAAGAGTTGTTCGGATGAAAAAAATGGATGAAAAAAATGAACAAGCCATGTGATATTGACCAGGACTGACTAGATTGAAGAAAGTAAACAAGCAAAGGTTAGAAGGAGACAATTCTGTATGACCAGATGGAAATGAGGAGAGAAAAGGCGCCGGCTTGAGATGATTGGAGGCGTAAAGCATAGGCCTCGGCAACGGGCCTGCCCATTAGGCCTCTAAGTTTGGGTCATGTTGTAATCAACTCCGTCAAGTTTCAAATTCGATATTGAAGGAGCATTTTATAATTAACCCTTCTTAATGTTTTGGCCCTCCGTTCTGTCAAAAAGGTCATTGTTCATTGCTATGTATATAAGGAATAACTAAAGGCTGGCATAAGATAGTTGACATATCCATCAATCTATTTCTTTTCTGTCTCTCTCTCTCTCTAAAACTGCATTTGTTGATCAGGAACTATTATGAGAGGAAAGGAGCATATACTCAGGCAGACCTGCAAGTTTTTGAGCTTGATCTGGTGTAAGCATAGCCGAGAAGCCCATGAAACTTCTCGTGTAATGGTGAATTACCACTTCTTTTGCTCCGTCAATACTGAAAATCCATTGAAATGAAACAGTTAATATCTACTTTTTTTTTTTTTTTCCTTTTCAGAATCTTATCATAACTTATACTTTCTAGTAAAACGATATGCATGACTGATATATTTCGGGTTTTGCATTCTCCGACTTATATAAAAAATTGGAACAGAAATTGAATTGAATAGTGACGATTGTTAGCTCAGATCTGTGTGAGATTAGTGCCATGCCTTCCAACAACTGAAGCTAGAATGTCACGGTTTGCTGTGATCACCGACTCTGAATCGGAGTGTGAAAGATGCCCCATGTAGACAATGTAATGCTGCACATTAATGAAAAATACACCAAATTAGCCATCAATAATACACTTATTTGCTTGTTTATAAAGCTTGACTCTTTTACCTATCTACATGAGAACGATTGTTTCGTTATACAGGAATCTTAATAAAGTTAGCACTCTATGCAAACTAAATAATCTTCTTTGTCTTTCTTCTGCCCTCTCTTCTATCATATGCACACGTACAAACACACAGAAATAGACGCACACAGGCACAAGTGCACTCACACATTACCTTTGTGTTAGCAGGGAATCCACAAACCGATGCAAATCTAAAGAAGAAAAGAAGAGTGAAAAGTTTAACAATTTTCATAGGGTTCAGATAAATTCTGCTAACGATTGTCATCGTGTCAGGTAATTCGTGCTTAGCAAATGATAGAGAAAGAAAATATGTATAGTTTTCAAGTGTAAATGGTTGTGACATTTTGACGTTGGAGACAAATCCCTTTTATAGTTGAAGAAATTCCAACTTAGGTATCAATTAAGGTCGGACTGCTTAGAAAAGTGCAGGCTCTAAATGCTTGCTTTGTTGACATTACTTCGGCTAAAGACCAAAACACCAAAAAGGTCCATGGGATAAGCAGGGGCGGATCTACAGTGGGGGCAGCTGTCCCCACTGTAATTTTAAAAACCTTTGGGATGTATTTAGAATTTTTAAACTATTTGGATATTGCCCCCATTGAAATTTTTTAGCAAATTTAGGGGTATTTACGTATATTAAATGTGGGTTGGTCTCTACCGTTTTGTATTTTGGTAGACATGCAGGTTGAGTATAGCTCATGTGTCGGCCGGCCACTAGTCAATTTGATTACTCTGCCCAACTATTGAATCCAACATATCAATTGAAACAAAGTCATCTTAGCCGTATACGACTTTCCTCTTGAATCCAACATATCAAATGAAACCAAAATTTGATTAACTCCAACTAAAATTGCATGGATGGTTATATTAAGGGATACACCAAAAAGAGTTGATTTGGGTTAAACTTGATCACTTTTTGTCAATGGCTTCTATTTTTTTTATTTGGATAAACATCTCTAACTATTTGTAATGCTCACAAATGGCCAATATGTTACAAAATTAACATGGAATTGGGGAAGTATTTAACCTTAGTAGATTTGGACGATAAATGAGTCTGTTAGATCGTCCAAACAAATAATTGAATAAACAGTAAAGAAAATGAGAGTTTTTGAGATTTTATCAGAGTTTTTATAAGAGATAATACATAAACGATTTCTTTGATTTCGTCAACTTTTACATTTTTTTGCCACTATAATTAGCGTTTGTATTATTACTACATTTTTTTTTGGTTAACAATAGGCATTTGGGCTTTTATAATTTGATTTTTAATTGAAATATAATGACTCAATCCGATTGTGTATCAATTTCTTTGGAATATTATGCACAATGATTAATCTCTTAGAAAATGGATAATGAATAGTACATAAAAAAATTTAATTATGAGAGATGGGTATATTCAGATGGTCGTTATTGAAATTTTCTTTTCTAATTTTTTTAAATTATTCTTTTATACAGTTATTTTTTGTAAAAAAATGAAACATTATTATTACATTTTAAGTTGCCCAAGAAGTCTGGCTCTGCACCTGGGGGTAAGAATATTCAAATGAAGAAGACCATGTTGACATTGACAGTTTCAATTGTTATGGTAGGAACTTGGAAGTTTTAAGCGGGCTTGAATTGGTTTTTGATTATGATTCCTACCATTTTTTATTTTGTTATAGAGTATCTAAGTTTGTACTGATTATTCTATCAAATTCAACGACTGACCACTGTAATTTAAGTTGGTCTAGAGCATATTTTCAAAAGATAGAAGTGCATGGTCCAATAGTTAGACTTGTGATATGTAGTTCCACTCTAATTTCAAGATTAGTAAAAAAGAGGAGCCTAATCAAAGGGCATAATTGTACTTGGATGGTGACATGCTATAGTATATATAGATGAATCCAACCAAGAGACTAAAACGCAATTTTTAGATATTATATCTCTATTTTTCAGCCAACAAATATATGATACATATCCTTTTTTATTTTATTATTTGTTATTACTTTTTTTTTATTTTTTCAACCAATAATTACAAAATGATTTAAACTAAAATCTATGGTTACAGATCAATTTCAGTATAGTATTGGAACAGTAGCATAATACGCGTAAAAAATAATCTTGCTCATGCCATACCATGTTGAGAAACCTTTTCAATACGGTCCGGATTGTCAACTCTCAGTTCATAATTTTGCTACATATAATATACGAAGAATCTTTTTACGGCAGTTCTTCCATCACGTCTGGGCTAAAATGCTATAACAGATGAGCAATCTGATTTTTTTATCAGTAAAGATCTAAGATTGTCTAGTAACCATTTTGAGTGGGTGTACGAAACTAAGCGAAACTTACTAGATTTTCACTAAAAAACTAAGAAGATACATATAAGATGGCGGATATTAACAGCTATAAGTCGGAGTTAGAGTACCGATTGTTGCCCAAATGTGGATTCATAGAATTACTTTTCTTCAATTGAGTAATGTAAGAGTTTTGCACATTTTTATATTGGCCAAAATGGTATCTTACTCCATCATTTTCTTCTAGGGCACTTATTTTAAAACATCAAACAAAGTATAGAAGGTATCCTTCTACATCAATGTGTTTGTCGCTGTTTTCTTTTGCCACCATCTGTTTGTCATGGCAAAAAGGACCTGAAATATGCCATTTTCGGCTGAATTTTTAAGGTAATGTTGAATTCCAATCCTGCCATCAAATTACGTGTTAGACTCTAATTGCATTGTTTTTTATCTCAAGTCACAAAGTTAAGGATCGAAGTTTTATTTCGATTCCACTTAAAGGACCAAAGGGCTCGGCCTCCGAACCAAACATGGGACGAGTTTCTATACCATACAGCTCGGGCAAAAGAAAACGGGGGAAAGTTTAAGAGAGAAGGGGAGACCCAACAACCGCCGGTCAGGGCGGGAATAAGCTTGTGAAGAAGTAAGCTTATTTTCTCCCCAAAAAAAAAAAAAANTTCACTAAAAAACTAAGAAGATACATATAAGATGGCGGATATTAACAGCTATAAGTCGGAGTTAGAGTACCGATTGTTGCCCAAATGTGGATTCATAGAATTACTTTTCTTCAATTGAGTAATGTAAGAGTTTTGCACATTTTTATATTGGCCAAAATGGTATCTTACTCCATCATTTTCTTCTAGGGCACTTATTTTAAAACATCAAACAAAGTATAGAAGGTATCCTTCTACATCAATGTGTTTGTCGCTGTTTTCTTTTGCCACCATCTGTTTGTCATGGCAAAAAGGACCTGAAATATGCCATTTTCGGCTGAATTTTTAAGGTAATGTTGAATTCCAATCCTGCCATCAAATTACGTGTTAGACTCTAATTGCATTGTTTTTTATCTCAAGTCACAAAGTTAAGGATCGAAGTTTTATTTCGATTCCACTTAAAGGACCAAAGGGCTCGGCCTCCGAACCAAACATGGGACGAGTTTCTATACCATACAGCTCGGGCAAAAGAAAACGGGGGAAAGTTTAAGAGAGAAGGGGAGACCCAACAACCGCCGGTCAGGGCGGGAATAAGCTTNCAGCCTCCGAACCAAACATGGGACGAGTTTCTATACCATACAGCTCGGGCAAAAGACAACGGGGGAAAGTTTAAGAGAGAAGGGGAGACCCAACAACCGCCGGTCAGGGCGGGAATAAGCTTGTGAAGAAGTAAGCTTATTTTCTCCCCAAAAAAAAAAAAAAACCGATCTTATAGTGATAGCACTTCGCGTTCTTTTTTATTTCATACCATTATGGGATAGATGGCTAATACTAATTTAATAAGTGAAGTAGTCAATGTCTAACCAATCAGCTCGGACAACGTGTTTGAGAGGCCGTGACCAACGATTCAGAAATAAATTTTTTAGTTTTTTTTTCTTCTATTTTCTTTCTTTCTTCAATATTGCTAAAACGCTTTGGGTAACGAGTTGACCGAAGAAAAAAAATTGACCTAGAATCCATCTCGTAACAACCAGTATTTTAGGTTGCAAAAATTAGTGCAGCACACAAAGTATTTAATTACCCATGCAAGAACATATAAGTGCCTAAGTAAATTTTATAAAACTGAAACAAATTTTATGAAACTAATGAGAAATTAGACTAAGACCCCTTTTTCTTCTTCTTTTGTTTTTTTGTTCAACAATCAGGAGTGTCTAAGTCAGCTTACGCACATCTCAATTAATCTTCTCTCTGATCCGGTCAAAGACAGGCTATCCACTTTGAAATTAGGGTATTCACGAGGGATAAATCCTTCATAATCTAGTCTCAATGAGTTGTCAAAATTTAAACTCATAATGTCCAAGTTTACCGCTCATCTAAGACACCATTATCAACGGAGGTTTGTGCACTTGGTACAACCTTTTTTTCTTAATTGAAGACCGGAGGTTGACGCATGACACTAGTCTATGGAGATGGTTTCTGCCATGCAAATTTTCTTTTCCTTCGATGTTGTATTGAATACTGCCGGTAAAGGTTGTGTGGTGTATGAGCTCTCAAAGCGATCAATTTGCAAGGATGAAATTTTCGTTTCTTTATTTACCGAAATGGCGGAAACATTTCCCGTTCCATAAAAATAAAAAATAAATCGGTGACTGAAAATTAAAATACTCATGTTTCAAGGTTGTTCACAATGTTTTCGATGTGTTTTAAAATATTTTGATAAATTTTAACCAATATTTTGAAATAATTCCCAAATTATTTTCTCTATTCTATTTCGCTTGAGATTTTTTTTCAAAAGATATCCCAAATTTTGCACATTTCTTAAGTACACAAAATTATACACCGAAACAAAATTTTAGTCATTACTACTTTGCTTTTACCCGGTTTCCAACCAAAAACAATCGACAGTGACCAAAATTTACATTTCACCACCATGACAATAACTACAAGCTAGTTTGATAGCTTTTTGTAAGTATCTTTTTAAATAATTTTTCCAAGTCTTGTTTCTTCTGTATTTATTTTTTTCTATTTCATTTTTTTTTTGGGGGGGATCAGATTTTTTTCTAGTTCAAACTTGCTCCCGTTCTCCATAATCATGTAGTTATACACATATAATTGCATTATTTATGNCTTTTTTTTTTTTTTGGGATCAGATTTTTTTCTAGTTCAAACTTGCTCCCTTTCTCCATAATCATGTAGTTATACACATATAATTGCATTATTTATGTATTTATATANCATTTTTTTTTTGGGGGGGATCAGATTTTTTTCTAGTTCAAACTTGCTCCCGTTCTCCATAATCATGTAGTTATACACATATAATTGCATTATTTATGTATTTATATATATACTAGTCATCTCTCGTGCCTGAAAACACAAAAAAATATAAAATTCAAGTGGCCAAAAAATCGATTCCACTATATTAAATAATAATTTTTTTCTTTTATTTATTTAATTATATCATTTAAAATTATTTTTATTCATTATTTTCTTAAAAATATTGACAAAATTTTCTCAAAATACATAATTCAATAAAATTTTCTCAAAATATATATACTATCATATATAAATAATATCTAAAATAAAAATTATGTTAAAGTATAAATTAATTAAATATTAAATAACTAAACATTTTCTAAGATGGGTGATGTGATGAAATTGAGGAAAAAATATGTAGAGAATAAAATTCAATTTCCCGTGTTATTTATTATATAGATATTTAGCACTNTTAATAAAATTTTCTCAAAATATATATACTATCATATATAAATAATATCTAAAATAAAAATTATGTTATAGTATAAATTAATTAAATATTAAATAACTAAACATTTTCTAAGATGGGTGATGTGATGAAATTGAGGAAAAAACATGTAGAGAATAAAATTCAATTTCCCGTGTTATTTATTATATAGATATTTAGCACTTTTGTAAGATAATAATCAAACATATTAATTCGAACAAGATGCCTTTTCCTTGAAATTACAAAGTAAAAAAAAAAAAGTCTATGTGCACCAAAACTTACACCAAATCAATAACAATTGTTGGATCAATGATGGGATCCTCTGATCCAACGACTATAATTGATTTGGTGCAAGTTTTGTTGCACATAGTATTGCTTGTGAAAAAAATCTGCATACAAATTTTTTTGCATGATGGAATTATAATTGTATTTAACCCAAAAGCAAAAAAAAAAAAANTGGATCAATGATGGGATCCTCTGATCCAACGACTATAATTGATTTGGTGTAAGTTTTGTTGCACATAGTATTGCTTGTGAAAAAAACCTGCATACAAATTTTTTTGCATCTCATGATGCGCATGGAATTATAATTGTATTTAACCCAAAAGCAAAAAAAAAAAACTAATAACTGTCGATAACAGGCCAGACAAGCAGCAATTAGCATTTCAGACCTATATACCATGTTCATCATTCTTACAGACTCTTCTCAATGGTCTTCTTTACATTAATCAAAACAGGTAATTAGGAAAGTTCCCGGTTCAATACAGGAAAAAAAAAAAAGAGAAAAAGAAGAGAAAGTCATGTCACCTTCTCACTTGAAGAAGCTTAAATAGAACAACGCGTATCTCCAAATCCAGCAGCAACAGATATAGAATACAGATGAGCAATTACACAAATAGTTGTGTCTCATTGCGTATCCATTTCCTCAACCCTCCTCTCCAAACTCCTCTGTGAATCTTTCATGCACCTCAAGGTCGGACTTGCTCACTGTCGGTCTTTGTCTTGCAAGCACCTTATCAAAGTCTGTTTTTGCGATGGGAGGCGGAATAATCTGCACACCCACAATCAGCAGCAAGAAACACTCAGTCGGTCTGAATAACTTTTGATGAAAAAGACTTAATGCCCAAGCATTAGATATAAACATTGTTCTCATAACATTTGCATTACTTGTCCAATGTTACTAAAAGAAAGTCAATTAATGAAATTGACATGACATTTTATTTCCTTTGTCATGCATTCATTCCCATTGTCAACCATTGCTATACTTGATGATCTTATTCTGAGGCATGCGGTTTTCAATTTACATGGCTAGTGAAACTGGATCAATTCCTTTTCACGAAAAGGCATGTTAGCACAGCTAAATTTTTTACACAAAAAAGTATAGTATCAGCCAGGGACTATGCAGATTAAATCAGGACAGAAGCATAAATATACAGATTTGTATCTGCAGACTCAATCACTACCTGTGAAGCAACCCCCTGTTCAGCAAGCTCCTGCATGGAGATCTGAACAGCACCTGATTTCTTGGGTCCGCAAGGAGTCCACGTACCATCAGAATTCTTAGTGAAGTACATTGCATCTTGAGTTTTCCGAACAGGCTCAAAGAGTACATCTTTGACCTATCAAAGCCGAAGATAAAAATAAGTGTGAGAGAGAGTGACAAGAAGCTAAATTTTCCACCAATGCAAGGCTGGCTACTGAGGGAATTTGATAGATAATACTGAAAAGCATCTCATTGACCACTGCACTTACGCAAACAGAAATATCTGAACCAGAAAACCCTTCTGTCTTCCGTGCCAAGTTTTCAAAGTCACTTTCAGTCAAGTTATGAGGCGTATCTCCCAAATGCACCTGCACAAGTTTAATGAGCCACAGAAATTAGAATGTTACAAATCTATACAGCAATACGGAGAAAATGATCTTGATCAAGAATATTTATTCTTTTTTAACACACACACACACACACACAGGGAGAAAGAGAAACGCTAAGTTTCATACTTTGAACATGTGCTGCCGTGCCTTCAAATCTGGGAGGGGAATGTATATTCGCTTGTCAAATCGTCGTCGAATAGCCTGCAACAGTCTTCAGATTTTAGCCACACAGTTATAATGGCATCACTAACCTGAAATTGCATTCCCTTTACCTGATCCAGAGCATAGGGAGTATTAGTTGCTGCCAGAACAAGTACTTTATCATCGTTGTGTCCAACTCCCTGAAAGTTGGAATTGGGAATGATAAGGCCCACTTCAACACAAGGAATTTCAATTTAAAAATCACCTGTTTTTCATATGAAACAGTAATAGAACTAAGCCAGCAAACAGAATTTCTAAACACTCGCACTGTAGTTACTTTAAGTAACCAGTAAATTTTTTTTTTTTTTTTAAAGAAAACTGCTCACTGATTTCTCTCTATTAAAATGACCTAATAATTCTTATAACATGTTATAACTCCCAAACTTCAAATGGACAGGAGTCTTCAATTAAAATAGTTATTGGTTTATATAAAATATTCTAAGGATCATAAACTGAACAGTACATTAATGTAGAAGTGGCCAGCTCCTAACAAAGAACTGATCAGTTTATTTTCCAGAAACTGTGAAAAGTTTTGTTCTCAACAAAACACACTGTTTTAGGAATTAAATATTGAGTAGTTAACTAATTTGATTCAAAGGGCCAAGGTAGATTAAAATCCTTCCCTTCAAGTATCACCAATTGTCACTTTCACCAAATATGTGTAGCAATATTTGAAAGCATTTTGGTTCAGGTTACGACTTGGATCCCAATCCTCAGGGGCCACTTTTCTAATTGTTCCTTTTCCTTATCTCCCAGCAGAAGAACCAATCTTCTCATCATCCCAGTCCCACTTGCAGTCATCACCACATTAAACAAGCACATAAGTACCCAAAAAAATTGCATGATAGGTTGAAAAAAGGTTCAATTTGAAAGTACAACACCTTGTGAGAAAAGATTCATGTTTTGAGAGGAAGACACCTTCATAACTTCACTAACTTGATCCTACAATTATAGGCTGTTTGACCAGAGGCAAACCTCGATATTTAGGGTGCCATACCAGGATTTTGACCATAGGGAAAGATAGAGAGTTGAGAAGACAACAGCACACCCAAGCACGTCACCATTTACAAGCACACAATCCTTTACAGTCAGGCTAATAATATCTGTAAGAATGAATTTCAAGGCCACAATTGATTTTTTACAAATGATAAGCAAGGCCAAAAAAGATCCTACAACCAGCCCAGCTCTCTTTATCCTTTGGAAAGTGTAGGAACTAAAAATGGTAATCCTCTGCACCCAAATCATAAGTTCATTGCAAATACCAATTGCCAAACTTGGTTATAGAGCATGTTGCAGATGGACAAAGGGAAAAAGGCAATTTATTATTTCCTAGACATATATGTATATTGTGATGCAAAGAAAGCAAGACAATGCCTATACAANCCAACTTGGTTATAGAGCATGTTGCACATGGACCAAGGGAAAAAGGCAATTTATTAATTCCTAGACATATATGTATATTGTGATGCAAAGAAAGCAAGACAATGCCTATACAAGCAACTACCTGCATCTGCACAAGTAGTTCTGTTTTGATACGTCTTGAAGCTTCACTCTCATTGCCTTCTCCACGCTGACCACATAAGGAATCTATTTCATCAACGAAGATGATGGAAGGAGCACTTTCACGAGCCATTTCGAAAAGGTTCGAGACTAGCTTTTCACTTTCACCCATCCACTTTGAAACCAGGTCTGAAGATGAAACACTGCACAAAACCAGCAGTTGGCACTTGCCAACTTATTGGCCTAAGTTCTTGTTTATGATATATAAATGTGTATGTGTGACCTACAGACAATCCAGAACAATATTTACCAAGAAAATAATCCCAATATGTTGCCAAATAAGATGGAGCATAGTTAAAATTTTGTGTATGAATTGGAAAATCAAGAGCGCCCATGAACATTATGATAAAGCACGCATTTAAATGGAAGCTCATCAAGCATAATGTATCACAGACAAGGAGGCACAGAGGGAGGTCATAACTGTACAATGACAGCTTCACAGAAAAGCAAACTCCCTACAAATTATGTCCATTAAATTTTTATATCTGCATCTGTTCCTGTCATGAATGAAATTTGCAAAATAATTGAACATCCCGTAATCAAATTCCCCAAGTGCCTTCAAACAAACCCAACCTATAAATTCTGGANTGTCATGAATGAAATTTGCAAAATAATTGAACATCCCGTAATCAAATTCCCCAAGTGCCTTCAAACAAACCCAACCTATAAATTCTGGATATATAATGCCAGCAGGGAGAACCATTTTAAGCATCCTGTCAACTGCTATCCATAGACCTAGTCAGAAACACCATAACCATGGCCCCGTTAGAGGATCTTAAGTTGGCTGTAATTGTATGACCAAATATTTTGCACATGAAGGTTAAAAGGGACACTTAATAACAATTATTAAGAGCAAAAAAACCCCATGCAGTAACTGGGCAAATACAAACTGTCAAAGCTTTACTGAAGAGAAGGATGGCGTATCTGTTACAGGCAACTATACAAAAGCTAACANACTGGGCAAATACAAACTGTCAAAGCTTTACTGAAGAGAAGGATGGCGTATCTGTTACAGGCAACTATACAAAAGCTAACACCCAATTTAGTTTCCATTAACGCGGGATCTGGGAGGAGTATATTGGGTACAGACTTAATCTTTGGTATTAGCTGCACAAAGTGACTACTCTCAAACTCAAACCCACAACCTCAAGGTTAGCGGGACGAACTAATCTAATGTCAAATGTCCAACCAAAACATGAATATATATACCAGGCAATCAATGGAACAAATTTTAAGCATGATGCCCTCTACACATCCTTAACGAATGCCTTGGCAGGTAAATGCCCAGATCTTCAAAAGACTCTAGTCTCAGACCTCCAAAAGGCCAAAACATTGAATGATAGTGATGAAACAACAAAGGAAAACAAAAACATGAAAACTGTTTAGCACACACTAATAATCACAAACATTGGCATAAAAAAGCATTAATGTACATAAAACATGACCAGTAAAAGAAGATCAAGGGATGCATTTCAACAAATAGTTGGATATATGATGATACATAACTTACCTAAAAAATGTCGAGTCAGCTTCAGTTGCAACTGCTTTGGCTAAGTATGACTTCCCCGTTCCAGGGGGGCCATATAAAAGAAAAGCTCTCCATGGCTGCCTCTTGCCTAAAAACACCAATATGAATATTTATCAGTTATAAGATGGAACCACATTTAGACAATGCAACATGCTTTCAATCATATGACGAGATGGAATGAGCAAATAAATTAGCACAAACAGAATACAGAAAAATTTTGCAGTCTCTTCTAAACATAAAACATCATCGTAGACCACAACAAATCTGCCAACTGCCAACAACTCAGATTTAGAACTTCTCCTTCAGAAAGTATACTACAATGTTTCGCAGCAATTCTCCACTAGAATCCTTCAAATCAGCTTTATTCACTATCTTGCACGGTAAGATTAACTGCACAATTGCTGCCAGTCGTGGAGCCTCTTTTCTGCGGACAAAAGTCTTCAGATTTAAAAAGTGGAAGCATAAGAGAGGTCGTGCTGTGATGCCAGGCATAACTATAAGCCTCAATATGTTGAAGCTTCTTCGGGTTTTGAGTTTTATTTTACTACAGTTACATATCCAAAGACAAGGTTTAAGAATACCAAAAGCGATTTATTTTCTTTCTCATCGTCAAGTTAAGTGCAAACCATAACATGTTTACCTATCAAAACAAAGGTGTGGACCAAGGATACGTGGATCGTGGGCCGATAGGGCACATGGTACGGTCTCAGTACATGTTACGTTACTTTCTCTCCTTTTTTGTATGTCAGTTCGTTTTANACAAAGGTGTGGACCAAGGATACGTGGATCGTGGGCCGATAGGGCACATGGTACGGTTTCAGTACATGTTACGTTACTTTCTCCGTTGTGCTATCCTTTTTTGTATGTCAGTTCGTTTTGGAACTTTTCTCTAGGTCGTTTTCACTATTATAAGAAATTATGCATAACTAATTAATACTTATTTTCAGTTTTTGATCACTTTCACTAATATTTTAGATATATGGAGTTTAACAAAGTTGAATTTACAGGGTTCCCATTCATGGGGCTGCATTGCAGCTTAATATATCCTAGTGTATTTTTTTAACTTTTTATCCAGCTAGTAACAACCCATTTGCTGAAGTAATATAACCTAGGGGGATAGTTTTAATTTTTCACTAGTACACTTTCATTGGATTAGAGGATGAGGTGACTATATGACTGCTTAATATAATGTAGGGTATTTTTTTGACTTTTTTATCCAACTCATAAACCACCTTTACACTGAGGTAATATTAACTAGCGGGAATTGTTTTGACTTTTCAACAAAACAGTCTCTTTGATAAGAACGAGGAGACTGTACACCTTTACCAATGCTTCAGAATCAAGCCTACTTCACACTTCGGAATCCAACAACTAAAGATCTGATTTGGAGTCCCACGCCACTCAATTCGAAACTAAGAGAAGAAAGAAGCATTGTTTGTTGTCCGCACCTAGTTCGATCCAGACCTGTAGCTTCACTCAATTTCGCTCTTATGAAAATTACTTGTGTAACTCTTGATTTTTTCTTCTTTCTCCTTCTTTATTTGGGAACAGTTTGTGTTTAGGGTGACTTGGGGTTAGGGTTTTGGTTTGGGTGTGAAATTTGTTGATCCAGGTCGCAAACGTATCCCGTTTGGGGTCATGTGAACCAGATCGGGTGTCGTACAGTTTTGAGCGAATTCATGTAACACTGGTGCAGACCTTAAGGCTTACAGAGAAATCTTTTTGTATCTGTTACAATTGAAATGCTTCAACAGGTTGAAACGTAGTAAAATGATATAAATAAGATAGAAAACAGATATCACATAGGCTTTTATAAGGATCTAGGCTCCTTAGTNTATTAGAACGCATGAGTAACTGTTTGGTGTTTTATAGGACAATTGTAACTGATTAATGTAATTGTGTTGTTATAATATTAATATAAATAAAGTAAGAGAAAATAGGGATAGAGAGAAACTGTTAGAGAAAATATGCCCCTATTGTAGCTCCCATTACTTGATTGTAGCAAAAAAAAGGGAAGGAATACAAAAGGGTTTCCATCCATCTGCTGTACACTGAATGACAATAGTGTCATTTTTTAAAAATATGCACTTTACCCCAAATAAGTTTTTGAGTTGTATTTTTGCCCAAATAAGGCTAAAAAATTGTACCGGCTTCCAAATCCTCCTATTTTAAACAAGAATCTTCATCTGAAATGGCCTAACAATAGCTCCATTTAAAAATAAAGAAAGATTTTTTTTTTCTTTGGATTGATTGCAAGAATTATTCTACAACTAGATCTATAATTGTATAATCGATCTATCTAGTACAATAGAAGAAAAAAATGACAAGAACTTCACAAAACAAATTGACACACCAAAACTACGACAGAAGAAAAGCATATGTTATGATATCTCATGCTAAGCAGATCATATCTAGATAGCAATAATGAAGATGCAAACTATATGTTAGTTCCAACTAAAATTGGCTTGTTACAGCAGATAAGTAGCCCCACAATGGAGAAAATCAAAGAACAGTTTCACATTAGCCCCAAAATGAACGTGATAATTATTCCGCCCCAGAAAGACGGTGCAATTTTGCCACATAAAGCTTATTATTCTCTGAAATAAAACGACAAGGAATGTTGAGCTACTACTGTTTTAAAACAGAAAAGGTCCTTTGGGGGTCAGATGTGGCAAGGATGGAAACAATGGATGATACCACAGAAATTGAACTCAGAATTTGAATGGTATACACTTTCCATTATACTTATTTTGCTACAATTGTTTTTTGGCATTACTTAAACTTATTTTGAGAAACCTTTGCTGGTTCAATAATGAAGGATGATTGTTTAAATGTCCACGGTCATGTTCTGCAACATCCTTCATATGACAATAGTATTCCATCCTTCTTACAATGGAAAGCCCAATATTATTAAAATGCGAAACATTCCAGTACTGAGAACAGGAATGGGAATGTGTCACGCCACTTGGTCTAAAACGTAATATAATATGGGAAGGCTTATATCAATTCATAGTTGTTTTTAGGCGTTTATAGATACAATATTAGTTTTCTTTGGAAAATATAAGTAGTGCAACCAATATAAGTTAAACCATTGTTGTGGATTTCTATGGTACTTTCCGCCATCTTCAACTAAAAAGATGACTTGTTAATTTGAGCTCATTATCTTACACATTGTTCCCCAAATACAAAAGCAATGAAAGGATGTTAAAAAAAATTTACATTTTAAACATAGTATTCTAAAAGGAAAGTGTATCATGTTATGGAATGTTCATACCAAAACACAATTCACAACAATATTACAGCTCCATGAGGCCAAAATGTTGAGGATTTTCAAATTTAGAGAGCGACAAATGCTTATCTAAGCTCAGGTGAACCCCACAAGTACATAATAGAATAGAAGAAACCTTGTAATTGGGTCGGATGTGATCAATTTAGTGAGCTAAATTTCGGTATATATCTAGTATATATGGTCAATTGAACAAGATGAATTTCCATTTTTATTTTCTTTCTCAACTCTAGGGAAATAACCGTAAACAAGTTTGACATCTTGAGGCAACAATTTGTGTTTGTTGAAAAAACAAGCACTGTTAGAGAAAGACCAAACTCAA
The DNA here is from genome assembly GCA_963454935.2 of Ilex paraguariensis. Lineage (NCBI taxonomy): Eukaryota > Viridiplantae > Streptophyta > Magnoliopsida > Aquifoliales > Aquifoliaceae > Ilex > Ilex paraguariensis. Next base: position 216,047 of record CAUOFW020007403.1, on the reverse strand, counting down.
TAATTTGTGGCACATAAGTGCACATTTTCCTTGAGGCTGCTCAAAAACAAGTCAACTATGGAGCTGGTTTAGAATTATACAACAAAAAATCCATCCTTTTAATACTTCACTAAAAATCTCGGTTTAAAATTATACAACAAAAACACCTATATACAATTTCATGTGGTACACGTATCTTAACAAATCCTTCAAGAATACCAACTATTTGTACCACACATAATTTCATACCCTTTGAACTCGAACTCTTGCTCTTTGTCAATCCAAATTAGACTATCCTTCCATCACTTTCAACTCAACTACTTCTAGAATACCCACATTAATCAACTAAACAATTACATGGCTTAGGATTTAAATAGGCCACAAACTTTAACAACTTCAAATTCTACTCTTTCCCAACAAATTACATAAAAAAGGGTTGGATCACTTACGGCGAATCCAAGCAAACCCAAATTATTCTAACTTCAAAATCAGTTTGTTCATAGCAAACTAAAAGAAAAACAATCATATAGACTACTGAAAAACTACAAACAAAATCAATCAAACTCATAAAGCAAACAAACCAATGACAACATTTGACCATGAATCATGTTAAGCAGTAGCCTTACAACAGCTTCAACTAATTTAAGTAAGTCAACTAATTTAAGCCCACAAAACTCAAGTCCAAAACCAGTCAAATTATCACAAAACAAGATCAACTTTGCCCAAAAAGAAATAGCAAGCACAATCATATCAATCGATTTACAAAGTGAACAACTCAATTGTATTAAAATTTGAAACAGAACCAAAATTTTTCTCACCAGTGAAGAACTGCGGGAATTTCACAGGCAAAATAACCGCCTCCTGCAACGACTGCTTCGCGCTCTCAAGCCCCGCAACATCATTCCACTTGATATTCGGCTTCTCCCTAATAATAGCAGAATTCAACCCCGCCCTCAGCTTCACCTGCTCCGGATCCTCCCCATCTCCGCCCTCCCCACCATCCTTAGGCTTCGTCTTCGGCCTCGTCGCCACCGCCGCATCTCCATTACTCCCCTGCCCCGCCCCGCCCTCGTCCAACACCTTCCGAATCTCCTCCGCACGGCGCAAATACTCGGTGAATTTCTGGGTAATTGCCTCTCTGATTTTAGGATTTTTCTCGTACTTCAAGTGGGTTTTGAAGTACTCCAAAGCGTTCGTGTACAGAGGAAAGGCCTTGGCGTAATTCCCGGCATTGTCTTCCTGTACGGCTTGCTTCACGTACTCGATCGCTTGTTCTTTGAAATTGCTATACATCGTTGCATATATAAATATCTATATTTATATTTGTGTATGCATCGATTGTATGGAATTGGGAAACCTATAAATTGGGGATTTTTCTGGGATTGAGGAGATAGTGGAAGCTGATTCTATGAAGGAAATCAAGTTTCATGAATGAAATGATCGTTTAGATGTTAAATGGATTTTTTTGTAGTTGGGGAAAGGTCTTCGAAGTCCGCGTGAGGAAGACGTTGGTCAGTGCGTAGCCGTGTGCGAGCGTGCGTGCGTGCGTGCGTGAGGGGTCCGGCTAGAGCGATTGTGGTCAAAATGGCATTGTTCTATTTATTAAAATGACGTCGTTTTCGTGTTAAAATGATGCAATTTTAATTAACAGCACCTGTTAATTTTTTAACAGCATATAGAGAGAGAGAGAGAGAGAGAGTAGTTTCAAGAAAGTAAAAAAAAAATGGATAAATAATTTTTTTAAGGATTTCACTACTGCATCGATAAAAGAGTGGTCCTATAACTCTAAAATTTATTATCTTAAAAGATTTTTTATAATTTTTACAGGTTATTTTACAATTAAAAAATATATCACTTTCATGGGTAATTTATAACTTTTATAAATATTTTTATCAATGTTGTGGATGTTTTTACTATTTGTAATAACTATTTTTTCCACTTTTCTTCCATATAAAAAAAAATTATTGTTTTTGTAAGTATTTTATCACATTTATAAGTATTTTTATCATTATTGTATTAACTATTTTTATCATTTTTTGGATACTACAATAGTAACAAAAACAACCACAAATATGATAAATAAATGTATGACATCGAAAAAAAATTAGGTACCATAGTCAACTCCTTTATTTGAAACCCCAACCACATATATATATATATATATATATAATGTTAATTTCATCCCTCAAAACTTAAGTCTACCATATTAAAAAATAATTATAATAATTTATCATTAAGTTTGCACTTTTTTATGTGACTTATGATTGAGTAACTGATACAAAACAGATAATGAACAAATAAGAAAACAATAACAAAAAAAAAGTTAATTAAATAATGCCCCCTTCATATTTGAATCGTGGTACAATCAACTCTTTGTAGTTTTAATTTAAATAATTTTTTCCTTAAATTTAAAATATTTTACAATTAACTTCTACCATTAATTTTCCACCGCCAAATGTAACTGAAATCGAGCACAATAGCCATATGAAAATTTTGTGGGTATATCTCCAATTGGAGAACAAGAGAGGGGGAGGGAGATAAAGATTTCGTACAATATATATGTATATGTGTGTGTATGTGTGTGTGAGAGAGAGAGAGTTTCAGACAAATGACGTTAAAGATTGAGGGTATTCTAGTAATTTTATAATTTTCATCTACTTAATCAATTAATTTAGCCATATGAAAACTCTAAAGGGACAAATTGTTTAATTTAAAACGAGAAGGAGTCGATTGCAATAAGATTCAAGCTTGAAGATAATATTTTGCAATTAACCCAAAAAAATTTATCAAAGGATGGATCAAAACACTATAACTCAATCCCAATCACATTGTGATCCATTCCAATCATTTTGTTGGAGTTAAGTAATGAAATGTTACAAATTTAGGAGGGTCAATCGTGTCATAACGTGTTATTTTTCGATTGTATTATTTTTTAGTCATGTTGGTTTCAATACATATTTAGATCAATTAAAAAATTATTTAATTCTGTAACATATCATATAATACTATCTAAAAAAGTTATAAAATACTTGTTATTTGTGTCTAATTTTATTTTGATCTATTTATAATTAGTACTAATTAATCATATGGTTTCTTTGTTGGGCTTAATGCGAGCCTCTTTTGCAACAAACAAAATGAAGCCTATGTAGTTGGGTGAATTCTTCACTAGTTACCTTCATAACAAAGATTAGAATATGTTGAAACATCGGGGTTTAAGCTAGAAATCAAGATTTGACAACATCATTATGTGAAATCTGAAATCGATTGTCAATAGCCAAATTGTGGTCGACGATCAAACTAGGGTTTTAAGTTGGTTCTAGTTCAATTCAGCTCATGGAAACACAAGGCTCACCAGCTGAAGAAAACTTCAAAGAAATAGGAACATCCAAAACAAAGCTAACCGCAAAGAAACTTTACATGGCCTAAGCTTCTGTGCATGTTACATTAACTGTACAAAACCCCAAAAAAAAACCTACATATACAGATGCTAAACCTTGAATGTTTGGGATGACCATGAACAGCAAAACAAGTCGTCACCAACATTTCTCACGTTGTTAGCTGAAAGTTAGCAAAAGACGAAACAAAAGATTTTATGTACAAAGTTTGTTCATGCTCTTTGTTCCCTCAATAACTTTTCTTTTCTTCCATGGCTCCCTCCTCTGCTTTGTCCTTGCTGGGCTGTGTCGATGCACCATTTATTGGCACAACTCAACATCTCGACGTGAATTGTGGGACTGTGATAGAAACTCCCACAATTCATGCTACAATAGTGAAGAGACGTTGAAGGATGAAGGAGTATCAATGGCAACAACTTCAACCCAAAAATGGTAGTTCGACTAGTTAAGGAAATCCCAACAAATTGATTGAGCAAATTTAGGCTTCAAAACAGAGCATGTCTTGGAGTAGGAGTATCCTCACTGAGTTGTATCTCGGATTTTATGCTACCCATTATATGGACTCATCTCAGTTTTTTTTTTATTTAAATAGAGGACGTGGTCCTCAGTATTTTTTGTAACTTAGAAATAAAAAAGGGTTATTATATCTCCATCTGTGTTCACGAATACAAAAAACCTTGTTCATCTCATCCTTCTTCCTCCTTTTCAATTTCTCTACTTGGTATCAGAGCCACAGTGAACACGGCACAACCCAGCATCTCAAATAGCTCAAATAGCCTCCAACTAACTATGACTTCTCTCTCTCTCAATGTTGGAAATTT
>CAUOFW020007403.1:201852-209352 GCA_963454935.2 Ilex paraguariensis | reverse complement strand
AGAGTCCGATGGGATGCAAACCTCCACACACGAAACATCACAACCTGCACTTGAGATGGCGTCTCCGCAATATTCAGACCAAGAATTACCTCATTTGCATGTTGAAATGTCTAAGCAAACCTTCAACATTCCTCATATCAATATAGATCAACCCAGCTTGCAATCCCAAACTCACCAAAATCAAACACCACAAACACAACCCTCACGTTCTATGATCACTAGATCTCAAAGAGGAATCATTAAACCCAATCCAAAATATGCCTTGACTTCCTCCATATTCTCAGCCAACATCCCTCGTGAACCTCATAACATACAAGCTGCTCTAGCTCATCCGGGGTGGAAAGCAGCAATGGATGAAGAACTCGAAGCCTTGCATAAAAATCAAACTGGAAGCTTGTTCCACGTACCTCTAACATGCATGTTATAGGCTCAAAATGGGTACTCAAACCAAAACTCAAACCCGATGGTTCATTGGATCGCCTTAAAGCTCGTGTTGTGGCAAAAGGGTATCATCAAGTGGATGGTCTGGACTACACTGAAACCTTCTCTCCAGTCATCAAACCTGGAACTATTCGAATGGTCATCACCATAGCTCTTGTTAAAAAATGGCCCATGCGTTAGCTTGACGTAAAAAATGCATTCCTTCATGGTTTAATTTCATAAGACATATACATGTAACAACCTCTGGGAATGGCTGATCCCGAACATCCAAAACATGTGTGCAAGCTTCAAGAGGCTCTCTATGGTCTTAAACAAGCACCTCGTGCTTGGTTTGATTAGTTTAGTGCTTTTCTCCTTAAATATGGATTTTTTTTGTAGCCTAGCCGACCCATCTTTGTTTAGTTTTTCAATCTATCCTTGGAACACTAATCCTCCTTCTTTATGTAGATGATATACTCCTCACAGGTTCCTCCACAGCTCTGGTCTTAACCTTCATTCAACTCTTGAGCTCTGAATTTGCGATGAAGGACTTGGGCCAAATTCATCACTTCCTTGGCATCGAGATCTCTCAAACTTCTGATGGTCTTCACATGTTCCAATCTCACTATGCTCTTACCATCCTTGAGAGAGCTAACATGGTCGATTGCAAGCCTATAAGCACACCTCTTGAAGCCAAAACCAAGACCTCATCAAATAATATCTTGCTGGAAGATCTAAGTTATTTTAGAGGACTTGTTGGTGCTATACAGTACCTAACTCTCACGAGACCAGATCTTACATACAGTGTGAATTATGTTTCACAATTCATGCATGCTCCTATTGTTGTGCATTTAAAAATGGTTCGGAGGATCCTAAGATATGTCAAAGGCACAATTGACATAGGTTTGCATTTTACTTCCAATACAACACTTCATCTTTGTGCTTTCTCTGATGCAGATTGGGCGGGGTGTCCCACCACAAGACGATCCACAACTAGATACTGTACGTTTCTTGGTAGAAATCTCATCTCCTGGTGTGCAAAAAAATAGCAAACAATCTCTCGGTCAAGCACCGAAGCGGAATATCGAGCCATGGCTAATACTGCAGCTGAACTCACATGGATGGCATTCATCCTTAAAGATCTTCACATTTCATTGGCATCTAAACCAACTCTATACTGCGATAACATTAGTGCTCCTCACATGACAATAAATCCGGTGTTTCATGCTCATAGCAAACACATTGAGTTGGATTACCATTTTGTGCGCGAACGAGTTGCACTTGGACTACTCATCACTCAACATATCTCCACTACAGAGCAAGTAACAAACCTCTTCACCAAACCAATATCAAAGGTTGCACTCAACAACTTTCGAACCAAACTCTGCCTCCAACCCCAGTACAGTTTGAGGGAGGGTATTGGCACAACTCAACATCTCGACGTGAATTGTGGGACTGTGATAGAAACTCCCACAATTCATGCTACAATAGTGAAGAGACATTGAAGGATGAAGGAGTATCAATGGCAACAACTTCAACCCGAAAATGGTAGTTCGACTAGTTAAGGAAATCCCAACAAATTGATTGAGCAAATTTAGGCTTCAAAACAGAGCATGTCTTGGAGTAGGAGTATCCTTGTTGAGTTGTATCTCGGATTTTATGCTACCCGTTATACGGACTCATCACAGTTTTTTTGTATTTAAATAGAGGACGTGTACCTCAGTATTTTTTGTAACTTAGAAATAAAAAAGGGTTATTATATCTCCAGCTGTGTTCACGAATACAAAAAACCTTGTTCATCTCATCCTTCTTCCTCCTTTTCAATTTCTATGCTCTATTTACTTCTTCAAACCTCACTTCCGCCACGAACCTCATGCTCACCTGATAAGAAAGCAAAAGACAAATTAAAGAGGGAGAAATTCCCTCATGCAGCATTCTCACAAAATTATCATTACGTCATTTCGGTCATTATGTGAATTGGAGTAGTGTTCATATCGTTTTTCATCTAATCAATATCCCCACAAATGAAAAACCTACTCAATCCTCACCCTAATAAAAACAGATGCAAAACCATGTAGTTCGTCAACAAGTCTTATAATACTAGATCGAAAGATGAAAATATATATATATAAAAAAAAAAAGGCGTTTTCTTTATATATGCCAGTAGATAATTCATGTATCAATTTTAAGTTCATATTGTGGCATGTCAACATGTCAAGCCAAAATTAACACTCTTGTAAAATATTTGTCATACCTGTTTTGGGTCATAAGCATACTCATTGTACTCTAGAGGACTATCTGAAGGAGCGAGGCGACCACAAGGCACCTTGATGTTGTCCATCCAAACAATGTGCTCGATTCATCTGTAGTCTTTCTCCCCAAACCCTTCACTGCAACCTTCTTCTCCTCCAAAGACTCGGTATCCAGCACCATTCAATTAAAATTACAAACCCATAGTTGCATGTTGGTCCGAGCAGATTGACTTAAAATCCTAAAGCTCACATACCTCTGGTGGACTATCAAACTAGAGGACTTGTTCTCCTAGAGAAACAATAGCCAAAATCAAGAACCCTTCTGGCCTGTCCACAGCCATAAATGCATATTTTGCAGCTTCAACTGCAGCGTCGAAGCAGACAATAGCCCTCCCAAACTGTGACGCGAAACACAGACAATAAGCAAATAACTAGAAATTATAGTGCCTGCAATCAGCAATTGTCCCACCATATATCCTGGAACTGGCAGCGAACATATTGCCGGTAAAAACCCTTTCTTCAAATGTTTTAACATATTTGAACCCCGAGTTCCTGATTGAGAAACAGAGTATTACAGCCAAGTTTTACAGAATTACCCCTCAATAGCATACATAGTACAAACTTGATGAATCTTCTTACCGCACCACAGTAGGACTTTATTTGGTTGTTTCCTTATTTCATCGTAGAAGGGACAACCACTTGATTCAACGACAAACATGTTTTTGACAAATACTCCATAAGTCTGGAGGATCAGAATTGGAACCTCATTACATGTGATCGCCAGATGGATTGTATGTAACCAAAAATGTAGTAATGGCGAATTGAAATTTTACATGGTCTCCAACTTCGATTGGTTCATAAGTTCTTTCCAGGTAGGTCAGGATCATATGGTACTTGTTCAAACCCTTCTCCATAGAAGAAATAGAGCATCCCAATTTCTTGTATCTCTTAGATAGAGGATCATCAATGGTAGGACCTGTCATGTCTCCAATGAGATAGGAAGCCACGGTAATGTCTCTGACAGTCTCCAATGCATATGCAACATACATATGCCCAACAGAAACACAATTCCAAACTAAATAGAACTACGACACAATGTCCAAGAACCATAAGAACATCTTACATGATTTGCAAGATTTTGATAGTCCAGGATGATGAAAGGCCTGCAATGGTGCAAAAGAGTAAACCATAACTGGCTAAAATTTGACCATGCCACCTCGGCTTTTAGCCCCACCGCCTCCATCAATTTTAGTCTCTTTAGCAATTCTAGGAGTAGCTCTTCACCTGAACACAGTGATTCCATGAGCGTGCATAGTCAAAAACATGCACATAGAGAGACGGACACAAGAGGGGAGGAAAGAGAGAGAGAGAGACTACATCTTTCTAAGTGGACATTGGAAACCATCCCAATCGGAATGTCAGACACGTCTAACCCCATTTCCATCAAGGCATACCTATGTCCCAAATGCAGAAATCAGCATGCTAAGAGGGTAAAAAGAGCACACCGAGCAACTGAAAAACAGACACACCTGTAGACCCCCTGATAACAAAGAACGTTCATGAAATTGGCTACCCTTCGATCAAGCTTGCAATGTGCCACTGCAAACCCAAGCTGCCTCCAGCGAAGCCCCCCATGTCTAACCTCTATTCCATCATCCTACACATAACATAGAACCCTCTTAAGCACATAAACTAAACACATATAACAGAATTGCATTTTTTAAATCCTGTAATTTATTGTCTAAAGAAGGGGATTTATATCTATAGACTACGCCTAGAGGCATCTGGGTGATTGAAATGGCAGATCTGTACCATATCAATGGGATAGAATTTCTAAGGATCCTTCTGAATCAACTTCTCCCTTTCCCATGGTTCAAATTCGTTTCCTGTGAGCTCCTCAAAAAGTCTAGCAAATTACTTGACTGCACCGTCTACATCGTCCCTTTCCTCGAGCCTCTCCTCTGCTCTATAGCCATAAACTATCCCTTTCTTGTAGTACATGTGCATGTCATTCTCCGGTACCATGATCAGTTGCATAATGCAAAATTTGTATCCATTAAAATTAGCTACTCAGAGCAAACACCCAAACAAAAAGATCTTCAAGTGAAAAAGGATCTGCATAGTACTCATTCACTCCTCGTCCTTGGTCACAAACAGAAAGGGCACAATTGAACAATATGACATCCCTTTCAAAGATCTCTCCTNAAGTGAAAAAGGATCTGCATAGTACTCATTCACTCCTCGTCCTTGGTCACAAACAGAAAGGGCACAATTGAACAATATGCCATCCCTTTCAAAGATCTCTCCTTCCTCAACCAACTTGGTATCTTTGTGGACTCCTCTCTTTCCATATACTTTGAGCTGCACACAAAATATCGAAGTTCAATGTGTTTTCGATGCACTAATACACGAATTCAAAGCTTCTTATCCATGTGTTAGTCAAGGATATACCTTTTCTTCCCACGTAGTTCTTCTGCGATATAAGGTAAGATCTCCAAGAACATCATAATCTTCCAACAATTGGGTTTCTTTTTACTCAAGGTTGTCGATCAACCAAGCTTCGCTCACTATAGGTACATGCGCCCCTCTCTCTATACCAAGGAAATCCCACACCAGAGCAGTTAAATGGATATCAAATATGAAAGTATCGCATAACAATTCCCTCATTTCTACACATTATTTCAACCAGAAACATAATTTTTTGTGAGTTTTTTTGGGGGGGTTTGATTTGCAATGCATACCGATTTCCTTCCTTGAGCAACACTAATGGAAACATGTACGGTACACAGTGTGGTCTAATTAGATAATATCCAATAGAAAATTCCTTACTTCAATATCCAAATTTTTTTGGGTCATCATCAAAATCCAATACTAGTATCATGAATTCTCAGTGAAAAGCACTAACATGGCTTGCACAATTTTCACCGAGCCACCACGTTCTCGCTCAGCAGGAGATACTACTAGACAAGTCGCACCTGCAAACAAAGATGGTCCCAAAAAAAATTGTTTAAAGCAAGCTGAACACCCCAAGGTAGCTAATTTTGGTTCGAACTTTAGAGCATTACCAACAGCAGAGTTGACTACTTTTCCTCCATGTTTTTCAATAATTGACCTCCACTCTCTCTACAAACCACATCAAATGGTTAATTATGATCAACTACACATATGAACAAGATCACAACATGATCTGCAATGGTAACTATAGCAGGACATACATGTGTTCAGCTAAGACGGCCCGAGAGACAAATAGTCATTCCCGCAAATACTATATGCACTAGGTCTAGCTTCCTCTTAGGACAACCTTTTGGCTCTTGGTGTTTTTTCAGCAACTATACCAGCATTTATAGAGGAAAACATATGATCAATTCATAGATTAACAATGCACCTTATGGCCTCAATCAACTCTAAAATAAAGAAATTTTTGAATCACATCCCAAACTACAGATTTTTTAATGGAATCGGGTAATTTGATCGGTTCCTGCTTCCTCGGCGGATCTCTTGTGCTGTAGATGCAAGTAATCCACTCACTGAGAGTTCCTTTGCACCAATATTTTATGCCGGTGAATTCCAAAGTGCGGCCACATACCGTACAGGTATCCAACGGCCCATAAAACAGCAGATCTTGGCTGCAAGTATGTGAGGATTAGACTATTTATGCAACTTCAAGCAACCATAGTAAAAATAGATAAAGCCGCTTGAAAATTCTTGTCTACCATTTAGTGAATAAATATTTGTTTTTCATACACATGGTATAACCACTCAACGATAAAATTTCGAAATAACTAGCTCGGATACATGGTACCCATTTCATGAGTTAATTTGATTGTATTAAAGCAGCTTGATCTTCCATCTCATATAACATAATTACCACATGCATGTTATTCATATCATGTGTTTACCCATTTCATGAGTTTTGATGTATTAAAGTTGCTTAANATCTCATATAACATAATTACCAAATGCATGTTATTCATATCATGTGTTTACCCATTTCATGAGTTTTGATTGTATTAAAGTTGCTTAACTTGATCTTCCACCTCATACAACATGATTATCCCATGCATGTTATTCATACCATGTGTTTATCCAACATAATCCAATACCATTTTGTTATTTATTATTTGACTATGATACCCCTTGTCAAAAATAAAGTACCACTTGCTCAATATGGATATTGGGATATAATTTGAATACATAATCTTATTATTAGCCATCACATTTGTACGGAATATTTACACCATTTTTAAACCACACAAGAAATTTGCATGCACAAATTTCATTACCAATTTTCCAACCTTCCAAAAATATGCTAATGCACATAGGGCTCATAAACGAGTTAAACTCGAACAATTTTTTAAGACTCGTTTAGAAATCAAACCCTATAAACTTAGTTGAACTTTTAAAATTCAGTTCGTTTATATGTAAAATAGTTAGTTTGAACGTTATTTTAGACTCGTTTTAAAAAATAGGCTTATCAGACAACGCGATCTCGTTCATTCGGCTCGTTTATCACCACTAGTTGCAATTGTAATGTTTCCACCTATGATATTATTACATGTCCTTGGCCTGCATTAATGATAAACATATTGACGCGTAATCACAAAAATTCTAATGCGACTAACCATATAGCAACGACAGCGTCATATGAGCGCAGAGGATCCTGGCCATTGGCTTGCAGGATATAGTGCATCTGTTGAACAGAGAGATGCTCCCTTATAACTCTACAGAATGTTGAAGATCAACCCCAGCCCATTACAAAACCCGACCTACCCTTTATTTCAGCCCAAGAAAAATAAAAGNATAAAAGCCCAATCCATTTTATCTAAAC
>CAUOFW020007403.1:191852-199352 GCA_963454935.2 Ilex paraguariensis | reverse complement strand
AAGTTGCAAAACCTATCTGAATACAAGGGAGGTCGTGTGGTGGTGATAGCCGACAACTCAAGGTTATCGATATCTCACATCGGTAAGACGATAGTTACGCCTCGATATAATTCTAACCAGGTGCCACTTCAAGATGTTTATCATGTCCCAGCAATGAAGAAAAACTTGCTATCTGTGGCTCAATTGACATCATCAGGCCACTATGTCTTATTCGGTCCCCATGATGTGAAGGTGTATCGTGACCTCAAAATCTCAAAAACACTGACAATGGAGGGGCGATGATTAGAGTCAGTCTACGTGATGTCAGCAGAGTCAGCATATGTAGATAAGACAAGAAAAAATGAGACAGCAGATTTTTGGCACATGAGGTTAGGTAACGTTAGCTATTCCAAGCTAAGTATGATGGTGAAGAAGTCGATGCTTAAGGGGCTTCGTCAACTAGAGGTGAGAACAGACACAGTCTACGCGAGATGTCAGTATGGTAAAGCACACCAATTACCATATGAGGAGTCGAAGTTTAAAGCAAAAGAACCGTTAAAGTTAGTTCACTCTGATGTGTTCAGACCGGTTAAGCAATAGTTAATTGGCGGTATGCGGTACATGGTGACATTCATTGATGACTTCTCAAGGTATGTGTGAGTTTTCTTTATGAAAGAAAAATCTGACACATTCTCAAAGTTTAAAGAGTTTAGAGAGTCAACTGAAGGAGTAGTGGGAAAGAAGATCCGTTGCTTGCGCACAGACAACGGGGGAGAATATAGCTCAAGCGAGTTCTCTCAATACCTAAGGGAATGCCGAATACGTCATTAGTACACTTGTGCCAACACATCGCAACAAAATGGTGTAGCTAAGAGAAAGAACCAGCATCTTGCAGAAATTTGTCGAAGTATGCTACATGCAAAGAACGTACCGGGAAGGTTTTGGGTTGAAGCAATGAAGAATGCAGCCTTTGTGATCAACAGACTTCCTTAACCAAGGTTAGGATTTGTTTCACCCTTTGAGAAACTAGAGAACATGAAACATACAGTTAGCTACTTTCGAGTATTTGGTTGTGCTATGTATTTGTTCCTGATCATTTACGGAGCAAGTTCGACAAGAAAGCTATTAGATGTATCTTTGTGGGATACGACAGCCAGAGGAAATGTTGCGATCTAATGAGTGGAAGATGCTATACGTCACGGGATGTGGTGTTCGATGAAACATCTTCTTGGTGGTCCTCATAGAAGGAGGTGTTGCCAGACTCAAGAGAATTTGGAGACAAGCTGCAATAAAAGATGGGGGAACATACTATTCAACTCCAACCAAGTTCAGATGAATCAAGAGATCTAAACAGCGATGATGTCGAACAAAGAGTGACTCAGAATCCTTGGCAAACTGGCGTGTATCAACAACCAAACGAAGAAGGTGGGCCTAGTGAAACAGAAGAATCAACTCCACAATCTCAATTCTGAAGGTCAACAAGAACACGAAGGCCAAATCCCAAATACGCCAATGCAGCCATAGTTGAAGAAGCAACTATAATAGAGCCTGAGACGTTCAAATAAGCATCGCAGAGTTTTGAGTGGATGACAGCCATGAAAGAAGAAATCGATGCACTTGAGCAAAATCAAACTTGGGATCTGATGCCAAAGCCAAGAGATGTGAAACCCATATCCTGTAAGTGGGTTTACAAGATAAAGTGTCGTCTAGATGGGTCCATCGAGAGGTACAAGGCACGATTGGTAGCTCGTGGTTTCACTCAACAGTATGGACTAGACTATGATGAAACGTTTAGTCCAGTGGCAAAACTTACAACTGTACGAGTCCTACTTGCAGTTGCAGCCAACAAAGACTAGAATTTGTGGCAGATGGATGTGAAGAATGCTTTTCTTCATGGAGAGCTGGATCGGGAGATCTACATGATCCAACTAATGGGTTTTCAGAGCCAAGATCATCTTGAATATGTGTGTAAGCTGCGGAAAGCACTCTACGGATTGAAACTAGCACCCAGGGCGTGGTATGGTAAGATTGTTGAATTTCTAACTCAAAGTGGTTATTCAGTAACACCTGCAGATTCTAGCTTGTTTGTCAAAGCCAATGAAGGTAACCTAGCTATCGTGCTAGTGTACGTGGATGACTTAATCCTAACCGGTAATGATAACGCAAAAATTCTTCAAACGAAGGAGAATTTATCAGTTCGTTTCCAAATGAAGGAACTTGGACAGCTCAAGCACTTTCTTGGTCTAGAGGTTGATCGCACACAAGAAGGAATATTTCTTTGTCAACAGAAATATGCCAAAGATTTGTTGAAGAGGTTCGGAATGCTCGAATGCAAGCCGATTTCGACGCCGATGGAGCCAAATGCCAAAATGTGTGAACATGAAGGAAAAGATTTGGAAGATGCGACGATGTATCGACAATTGGTAGGTAGCCTGATCTACTTAACCTTGACACGACCTGACATTTCTTATGCAGTTGGTGTGATGAGTTGGTACATGCAAAATCCAAAGAAGCCTCATTTGGAAGCAGTTCGACGAACACTGAGATATGTGAAGAGTACAATTGACTATGGTCTTTTGTACAAGAAAGGTGAAGACTGCAAGTTAGTTGGTTACTGTGAGGCTGACTATGCAGGAGATCATGATACCAGGAGATCAACAACTGGGTATGTGTTTAAGCTTGGTTCTGGAGCAATTTCTTGGTGTAGTAAGAGACAACTGACGGTATCATTGTCAACCATTGAAGCTGAGTATCGAGCTGTAGCAATGGAAGATCAAGAGAGTACATAGTTGATACAACTGATGAATAATCTACATCAACCAATAGATTATGCAATTCCGTTGCACTGTGACAATCAGTCGGCAATTTGTTTGGCGGAGAATCCGGTCTTTCATGCAAGAACTAAGCATGTTGAAGTACACTATCACTTTATCAGAGAAAAGGTTCTGCAAGAAGAAATTGAGATGAGGCAAATCAAGACAGATGATCAAGTTGCGAACTTGTTCACAAAAGGCTTGAGCACTGGCAAGTTCGAAATGTTTCACTATCAGCTCGGCACAGTGCAAATAGTGAGAGCTGGTGTTGAGAGGGAGTGTTGAAGATCAACCCAAGCCCATTACAAAGCCCAACCTACCCTTTATTTCAGCCCAAGGAAAATAAAAGCCCAATCCATTTTATCTAACCCCAAGATAATGGAAGCTTCTCAACAAATGTGGAAGAAATATATTTTTAAGAGAAAATTGTAGAAGGATGTAGAAAGGAGATTTTAGGAGAAGTGTGTAGAATGTGGTAATAATGTATGACTAGGATTATTTCTCATTTTAATATTTGTATGGTGTAGATTGCATGGTGAGAACTATAAATACCCTCCCTTGCATTTGGGTTAAGTATCCTTAAAAAAATAAGTCTTTGTATTCTTAGTTTGAGTGTGGTGTCTTGTAAGTTGTGAGCTTCTTATTAAGTGTCTATTTCTCTTCAAATTGGGAGTAGTCTTTGGAAAGTGTTGTAGTGTCTTTTATTGTGGGTATAATACAAGTAATTTGTTTACTTGTTTGGGTCCAATATTAGTAAGTTTAGAGTTGTATACTCTAAAGTTTACTCAACACATAATCTCTCAAACTCTGCAGCAATTTTGTCTCTTGATTTTCCACTTGAATTTCCATTCCCATTTTTCGCCTTCTTCGGCGAATGCTCGAATTCATGCTCCTTGCCTTCTGCCTTCTGCCTTCTGCCTTCNCTTGATTTTCCACTTGAATTTCCATTCCCATTTTTCGCCTTCTTCGGCGAATGCTCGGATTCATGCTCCTTGCCTTCTGCCTTCTGTTTCTTAGTCATAATTTTCTCTTCATCACCAGATGAGTGAGCCCGAGATCTTGTCTCATGAATCTGCACATTCATATAAATCAGTATATATGGTTTTGCATAGTTATTCTATTTAGCTGAAAAATAAAAAAGTAGGCAAGTTATTATTATTTTATTTTATTTTTGTGTTAAAAGGTTTCGAGGGGCAACTGGGTGGACGGTTCCACCCTATCTGAGTGTGACCATAACAACCCGAACCCACAAGAGAAACCCACTAGCCGAGATAGATGTAGGAAACTACATCGCTCCTAACTCGAACCATAGTGTAACCCGACACCTCACAAGCTATTACTTCAAGAGACACAGTGAAGAATCTCCAAAAAGAACTCACTAATCACTCATTAAACTCGGGAAGGAACTCAAAACAACCATCCAAAAGGAGAAACTTAAAACGAAAAAAAACATAGAAACCCTAATAAACACACAGAAAATACTTTTATTTTCCCAGAACCCATNATCACTCATTAAACTCGGGAAGGAACTCAAAACAACCATCCAAAAGGAGAAACTTAAAAGGAAAAAAAACATAGAAACCCTAATAAACACACAGAAAATACTTTTATTTTCCCAGAACCCATACATATGGGGAAAGCACCGTCAATAAAAAAGAAGAGAAACAGAAAAGTGAAAATCAAACAAGGAACAAACCATCATATTCCACCTTTCTGTTTGTTTCTCCTGAAACCCGAAAGGAAAAGAGAAACAGAAAACAACGATAATTCCCAACAACCAAACATAAAAACTAAGTAGACAAAGTTAAACAGAGAGGTATAGTCCAGCAACAACGTTGGGTACGTAAAAGTGCAAGTTAAGGATTCTTCTACATAAACCAACCGTAACATGGTAGATCAAACCACATAATCAGACACGTACTTAGTTTTTGTGCATGAGCGTGGCTTCTCTGTGGTGTCCATAAGCAAACCTATGGATGTAAGAGTTGTGAGCATGCCACGAATTCAAGTGGGAATTCTTCAGAACGTCCCTTGGACATGTGGTCTGAATATATTTAAAACAACGAAATATTGTACTCATAAAAAAAATGGTAATATTTATGGATAAAATGCATAGGTGTTGATTGTGGCGTTTTCGATTCAGTTATGTTTCGATTTGAAACGGATTTTTGGGATCAAATTTTTAAAAATTATTTTACACTCTCCTTAACCAAATTATACTTTTCGTAGTGGGTGTTTGATAATATTAATAAAATTAAATACTTTAAGCACTTAATAAATTAAACTCGTTTGATAGCTTAAAACTCACATTATTTAATATTTTAAACACATTTTTTAAACAATAGGCTAAAATTTTAAGTATTAAGTCACCTACTTATCACTTAACACTGAAGATATTAGTCAGTAAAAATTTTATCAATTTTTTATAATTGACAAATATATNTTAAGCACTTAATAAATTAAACTCGTTTGATAGCTTAAAACTCACATTATTTAATATTTTAAACACATTTTTAAAGAATAGGCTAAAATTTTAAGTATCAAGCCACCTACTTATCATTTAATACTGAAGATATTAGTCAGTAAAAATTTTATCAATTTTTTATAATTGACAAATATACCCTCAATATATTTTACACTCTTAACTTTTCAATACCCACCACTACCATTAAGTTGTCGGGCGTCACTACCACCACCACTACCACCACCATCATTGTGTCGCCACCACACCATTATTATTGTGTCACTGCCACCACAACCACCGCCACTACCATTGTGTTGTCGACACTACTACCATTATGTCACCATCATAATTGTGTCGCCGCCACCATTATCATCGTCACTATCATTGTGTTATTGCCACCACCACCAACGCTACCATTATGACATCATCACTATTGTGTCACCGCCAACACATTNTACTACCATTATGCCACCATCATAATTGTGTTGCCGCCACCATTATCATCGTCACTATCATTGTGTTATCGCCACCACCACCAACGCCACCATTATGACATCATCACTATTGTGTCACCGCCAACACATCATTGTGTCACCATTATCGCCGCCGCTACTACCACTACTATTATGACACTACCACTAACACCATTGTCACATCCATTGTGTCGCCGCCACTATCACTATCACCACCACCACCATCATTGTGTTGCCACCGTCACCACCATCGTCTCCACCACTACCACCACCACCATCATGATGGCGGTGGCAAGAATAAAGAAGTTACGGATAGATGGTCAAAAAGAATAACAAAATTAGAATAATAGTAATTTTTAGACTTCAGCTCCTTATATTTATCAAATAGTTTAATTCAATTCAATACTTAAATTTCAATTGATACCAAATAGTCTACGAATTAAAAAATTCAGCATTCATCACTTAAAATTTAGTATTTAGTTTTCAGTGTTCAACTTTCAGTTTTATCAAATACCACCTTAGCCTAGGGNAGAATAAAGAAGTTACGGATAGATGGTCAAAAAGAATAACAAAATTAGAATAATAGAAATTTTCAGACTTCAGCTCCTTATATTTATCAAATAGTTTAATTCAATTCAATACTTAAATTTCAGTTGATACCAAATAGTCTACGAATTAAAAAATTCAGCATTCATCACTTAAAATTTAGCATTTAGTTTTCAGTGTTCAACTTTCAGTTTTATCAAATACCACCTTAGCCTAGGGCTGTCAATTTTCGGCATGACACGTTAACACGACATGAAACAAATACGAAATTAATGGATCAGACACAAAATTAAATGAGTCAATGGGTTAAAATGGATCAACACGCTTAAACATGAAAAAAACTTATGTTGGGCTCATATCAAAATCAGGTCAACCCAATTTTGACTTGATTAACCCGTATATTTTAAACGGTTTGACATGATTCGGATACGAATACGACCTAACTTATTGTAGACCCATTTAACTCGTTTATGGCAATATAGATTGTCTATTATGTATGACTGGCGTGGTTTTAACGTTTTTACTTATTAGTTCTTACATCTAATATGGTAATTGGTAGTATAGTTCTTGTTTTAATTTTTGGGTTGCAACTTGAATGCATTTTAGTTAATTTCACTGATGAAATGCGATATGTTATTTGCAAAAGAATTATTTGAAATTTTGGATAAATGATTGAATGGTGTATTTAATGGTAATGAACAGGTGCAAAAACAAGTTATGTCTATTAAATAAGTCTATGTTATGTATGTGTGTTAAATAGGTTAAACAGATCATGTTATTTGTGTTAATCAGAAAATGACCTATTTTATTAAACGTGTCAAACAAGTCAGGTTCGGATAACCCGTTTAATGACCAGGTCAGATTAGTGTATACACATTTCGACATAATTATTAAACATGTCAGTTCGGGTTTTGAGATTTTCGACATAAACTCGAAATTAACCTAACACGAAATGATCCAACTCAACATGTTTGACACCCCTACCTTAGCCTGCCTTTTTTTTCTTATTGTAATTTTTTTTAAATTCTAATTTGACCCTCAATTTTAAATTATCTAAGGGTCTGTTTGGTTAGAAAGAAAAAGATGATAGAAAGTGAAAGTGATAGAAAGTGAAGTGAAAGAAAAAGAAACTAAAAACAAATATATTTTCTTGTATGTGTTTGATTATGATGAAAATTTTGTAAGAAAGTTTTAAGAAAATTTCATTTTGTAGTTTGAAAAGCAA
>CAUOFW020007403.1:169923-190873 GCA_963454935.2 Ilex paraguariensis | reverse complement strand
TCAAATTAACATGTAATTTCATCAAATCAACACCAAATTAACTTGTAATTTCATCCAATTAAAATTTAATTTATCAAATTAACATTCAATTCATCAAATTAATATTCAATTAATCGAATTAACACCCAACATATTCTAATTAACATTCAATTTTTTCTAATAAACATTTAATTCACTAAATTAACATTCAAGTTCAACTAGTTAACATTCAAAATTAATCAAATAAACTTTCAATTTCATTCAATGAACACTCAATTCGTCAAATTAACATGTAATTTCATCAAATCAACACCAAATTAACTTGTAATTTCATCCAATTAAAATTTAATTTATCAAATTAACACCAAATTAACATTCAATTCATCAAATTAATATTTAATTTATCAAATTAACACCAAAACAACAATCAATTTCATCTAATTAACATTCAATTTTTTCTAATAAGCATTAATACACTAAATTAGCATTCAAATTCAACTAGTTAACATTAAATTAATAAAATAAACTTTCAATTTTATTCAATTAACACTCAATTCATTGAATTAACTTTCCAAATCAAACAATAAACATTCACTTCATCAAATTTATACCAAAGTAACATACAATGTCATCTAATTAACATTCAATTCATCAATTTAACACCAAATTAATGTTCAATTTTCATCCAATTAACATTCAATTTTATATAACAAGCATTTAATTCATTAAATTAACATTCAAATTCAACCAGTTAACATTAAAGTAATCAAATTAATGTTAAATTAACATTCAATCCACCTAATTTATTTTCAAATTTATCAATTGATTAAAATTTATCAATTAAAATTCCTAATTGGTTAATAACATTTTTATCCCTTAAAGATGGACATTTTGTCAAATTGATATCTAAAATATCAATGTTTTCAATTAACATGTAATTAACAAATTAATATTACATTAATACATTCAATTCATCAAATTAACATTAAAATTCAACTTAATTAATATTAAATTCATCCAATTTATATCCAAAATCGTCCAATTAACATTCAATTCATTGATATTTTAGATAATAAACACTAAATTAATCAAATTAACATGTAAATTCACTTAGTTAATCTTAAGATTTATCAAATTGACATTCAATTTCATCAAATTAATACCTAATTCATCAAATTAACACTAAATTAGCATTTATTTCATCCAATTTATATTCAAATTCATACAATTAACGCCCAATTAATCAAATTAATATCTACAATTATCCAGTAATAACACTTTTATCCATATATAATGGATGTTTTGTCAGTTTCATCCCTAAAGTATCAATTTTGTCAATTTAATCTTGACTAGTTGAATTTGAATGTTAATTTAATGAATTAAATATTTTTTTTAGATAAAATTGAATGTTAATTTTGTGTTAAATTGATGAATTGAATATTAATTAGATGAAATTGTATGTTGTTTTCTTGTTAATTTGATAAATTGAATGTTTTGTTGTTTGATTTGGAAAATTAATTCAATGAATTGAGTGCTAATTGAATGAAATTGAAAATTTAGTTATTAAATTTAAATAACTTAAAAATATTAATTCACGACGTTTCGTCGGGAATATTTATTTTTTAACGACATTTTTATAAGTTTGTCGCAGAATATAAATTTTATTTTTTACTAAATAAAATTATTATTTAGCGACATTTTTATATTTGTCGCAGAAGTTAAATTTAGAAATTTTAAATTACAATTAAAATATTATTTGCGATGTTTTATTTTTTGTCGCAGAAAACATATCACGAAATGCATTTCCCTCCAAATTTTGAGGTGTGGCGGGGAAAATTCTTTTTCTGATAATAGTTTTTGGGACGTTTTCTTGGTTCGTCGCAGAATATAATTTTTTAAAATTAAAATTAAAATTAAAATGTTATTTGCTTCGTGTTATTTATTGTCGTAGAATATAATTTTTAAATAAAAAACCAAAATGACATCGTTTTTGGGCTTTGAAAAAAACCTTTATATCCAAAATGGCGTCATTTTGAGTCTGTAAAAAAAATAAAACCAGGGTAAGCCGTAGCAACCCCTTCTTCACGATCGACTTCTCTCTCTCTGTCTTACACACACACACAGAGGCAAACGATGAGCTTTGTCCAGCCCAATAGATCCTCTGATTTCACAGTATTCAATGGAGATCAAGTGAAGGGGGGTTCGAGTTATTCTCGCCGTTGCCATTGTCTTCCAGCGAACTGGTAAGTCTCGCCCCCTCTCCTTCTCTCTGCTCCATTCGCTTCCTATCCCTCGCTTTCTCCACCACCATTTACCACCATCGTCTCCCACCACTACCCCAACCAAATTCCTTCTATCAGCCACAAACCCCTTCCTTATCAAGATAAAACCCCCCTTTTTCCTTTCCTCCCCTGTCGCAAAAGCAAATCTCCTTCCTCATCAAGATATAATTTTGATGTTGATAAATGAATATAGTTGACCACCCCATTCCTTCTTATAAATGATATTTTTGGGGAAGGTTTCTTATAGATGATGTCACATTCCATATAGGTATGAATTTGGGGGCATTCTAATCTATTTCTAATTATGTGACAAACAAATATATTGAAAGATTCTACAAAGGTGTCTATCTGCAATTGAAATTATTTGATGTTTATTCAAATATTGGCCTGTTTCATTTTATTTTTTTTTTATGAGATTGTAAAATTTGGGTAAGTTAATGTTTATGGAGCTTCTTTACCTTTTGGGAAAAAGGTCTATGTAGCTTCTTTTGAAACGTGAAATGTATCTGTAGACATTTGCTTGAAGTACTCGTTGCTACAAATGGGGATGTCTATGCTTGAGCATAGGGAAGAAAAGTAAACTCCAACTAGAAACTGGGTGTTAATTTTTTTGGGTTAAGTCCATATAGCAATCAATGTTTCAATGCTATTATTGGATCACGCCCATGGAAATTTTGGTTGCTCTATTTGTTGGTCAACATTTTTTGATACAAACTTTTTCGAAACTCCAACTATATTGTAGACAAGCAATTTAAGATTTCAATTTGATCAGGTAAACGAACTTTGCCTTTTCCATTGGGTCTATATTCCAAGAGTGGCTATATAAACTATGCTTTTGCTAGATGCCTTTGAGGGCATGGCATGTTCAGCTTATAGGCAATATATTTAGTACTTGTTAGCAATCATCAAAATCACAGCAACACACTGACATACTCGCATTCACAACAACACACATACCTTCACACAAATCTAAGTTTGCAGAACTCGAACTCAAACAGATACATAGATGCAGACAAACTCACGGGCTCACACATTCATACACTGAATAACACTTCACACATTCATACACTTGAAAGTACATATTTGGTGTAAAATTGCAAATTAAGTTTAGTTGTTGAAAATGGGTGTTAAGTTCATGAAATAGAGTTTTGTAAATGTTGAATTGAAATTGGTTAATTTAAGAGTTGACATAATATAATTTGAATCTACAATTCGTCAAGCAACAGAAAGTAAACCGAAGGAATTCGTGTGTAAGTAAGAGAGAAATAATACATTGATGAGAGAGAAAGAACTTCAATTATTTGGTTCAAGAATACATTCTGGACCAATAAAAAATGTTTGTACCTTAAATTGAAATGTTTACATATAAATGGTGTGACTTTTTTTTTTTGGTAACAGAGTATTTTATCATCGAAATTATTTTCTTATATCACTTTGCTTATAAAATTAATTGTTTTATATCGTGTATGTCACATGCCTTATGCCAACTAATGAAAAATTTGACGTTATAGACCAAATGGGAGTCCTTGCTTTTCACTGCCTTTTTTTTGCAAGCCAGTGTTTTTTCTTTAATTAATGAGTGAATTTGAATAAAAAAAACAATCTTTAGTTTTTTTTTAGTCTTCATATAACCGAAATTTTTTTTAGTTTTTTTTATCTCTATCATAGCCAATACTATACTTCCTTTTCAAATTGACAATTAAGCTTGCAAAAACCTTAGAGAAAGAGGCTCAAAGACCATGAACTGGAACCTGATCTTTAAGGAGACTAACCGATTACGCACCATATTTCTAATCCCTTGGGTAATTACATTCGGAATTCTTGATTCATTCTTGAATATTATGTTGTTTCTTTCTTCATAAACAGTGACTAAGAAACACAGTTTTAGCACAACAGTTTTAAGCGATTTGCTTGTGCACTCTTCGGTAATCACGTATATGTTCATCAAACACCAAAATAGAGAAACAAAGCAAGAGCAAGGGCTTAGAGTTTATATTTAGGATTTGCTAGATCACGTGTTGATTTTGAGTCTGGTTTTAAGTTTGGGTTTAAGAATTTAACCATAATGAATTGCAAACTTATTCCGTTTGTGATCATATGACCCTGAATCATAGAGTACTTGTGATAACTACGATCCCTTGTTGGATTAGGATGCCTATAATATCACTATGTTTTAGTTAAACACAAACAAAGTCAAAGTGTTATTAAATGTAAAGAATGGCTTGTAGTGTAGAGAGAGCACTTCCCCACAACGTTGTTCCTATTCTATGATATTTGCTTGTTAGTTTTGTTTGATTTGTGTGTATAAACAAGGTTGACAATCTTAAAGAAAATGAATTCCATGGTTTTGATGTAACATGAGCCACATGACCATTATAACATTGTTAATTCATTGCTTTTTTGTGTGTGTGTGTGTCTCTATTGACATTGGTGTGTGTTTGTAAGTACACAAGCATATATGCAAGCATAAACCCACACACGCATGTGTTCTATATGTATATAAGTATAAACATAATCTGTTGGGTGGTGGTGTCCGTACTGGGTCTGTTTGATTCTAGGTGGATTTGGTGTATTTGCATGTTGGTTTTGTATATGATTTCAATTTGGCGATTCTAGTCCTTTGGTCAACATGGGGTATATCTGGTTGCTGAGAAAATGTCAGTAAGGAAAGGAAAGGAAAGGAAAATTGGGATTTTGCAATGCGGATTTGTATAATTTTAAGTAGGTTTTGTGTAAAATTCACAATATTGGGGATACTTGAACTTTGAACAACATATGGTCTGCTTGGTTATTGTGATTCTTTTTGCTAGTGTACATCATCCAATAGTGACTGCCCTATCAGCCATGCTAGTCAACCCTCAAATCCCTTTCTTGGTCTGCCCCTTGAATCTGGTAAATGTGAATCTTGTGGTACTGCTTAACCTGGGCAATGTGAAGGTATGTAGGATATTCTTTTTTTGGCTTTGTAATTTTTGTAGAAACTCTATTTTACTTATTAATTTTTTTTTTGGTGGACAATGAGCAAGTTTTCACTATCAGAAAACTTTGAGCAAATTGGAAGGAAGCCTTAACACTATCAAAGCTGGTGCTAAAAGAAGGTAATCATACCCGATTTTTTTTTTGTCAATGAATTGAATATTGTAAGAATGAAAACTATATCAAAAAATTTGTAATTGGTGTTTTGATTATATGTATCCTCTGAATGGTTTTCTTTAGTAGGGAGGAAATATACAAGTCAAAAGTAAAGTACTTTGTGAAGAAGGGGAAGCCGTACATCTGGTACCGGAAAAGGACTTGCATAGCGTGGTATAGTTTCTTTTGTATGTAGGTTATACTAATTTTAGTGTTTGCTATGTGTTTATGTTCGAATCACTTGTTGATTAATGTTCGCATTTAGAGTTTTATGTTCGAATGGCTTGTTGGTTTTGACAATAATCCCATCATAACACGAAACTTAGTGAAAAAAGAATGCAAATAGTGGAAAAGGAATGCAGATGCTGAACCAAATAGCTTTGTTTTGTCTCATGCAATTTTCACCTTAAAGTTTTCAATGTCAATAGGCCCAGAACAAACATTATCGTCAAATTTTATTGTTGGGTCCAAATTTCTGTTAGTATTAATTTATGCAAGTTAGTATTTTACTTATGCAAGTTAGTATTTGTATATTCTATATAGGGAACCCAAAATTTGGATTGACTTTGTAATTTAGAAAGATGAATTAGAGTATACGAGATTATGCAATCGCCATTTACAGAATGTCATGGGTTTTGGTATTTATTGACATGGGACTACTATTTTTTTTTTTCGGCAAAAGAATTTCAAGTAGTCGAATTTATGAGTATTTGGCACTGGATAACATTGAATATATAAACAAAAGTGAGGACTACGTCCATAATTTGGGAGTTTCAGCTATTTTTCAAAGTTTCTGAATTATTGCTTTTATGAGGGAAAATTAGATTTCAATGTAGATTAAATGGCTGTTATGCATTGTTCTTTATGACATTGGACAAAGTATATGAAGTATGTTTGGTGGCAGAGGAGAGTGTTAATTCTTGAGGTTATGACTTATTACTCTCATAGTGTCATTATTTTAACATTATGCAAATAAGATTGTCCATGTTCTCTTGAGTGAAAAATAGAACTCAGCTTCTATTATCGACCTAAGTTGTGAGGTTTTTTTATTTGTTTGTTTGTCTATTTTATTGTTTTTTGTTATTAAAGGTTTTTCAGGTTTGCATTTTATGTTTGGTTACTGGAAAATGAAATAGAAGAAGATGAATTGAGGTTTTGGGTCTTAGTTTGTGCTAGAAAGAGTGATCAGAAGCACTATTATTAAGTTTAGACCAATTACTTTGATGAATACAGGTCTACCTTGCAAGTTTTGGTATTAAATTAATCATAGTATTTTTTTTATAGTTGATTATCTGTCAGCCTAATTCATAACTTTTGAAAGAGCTTTTACAATTTAGGCTTCATTTGGGGTAAACCTTTTAGAGTTGCTAATGAATAATCATCTGCCCGCTATTACCAACTCCGTCATGCATTTGAATCTGCTCATTTGTCACATGATAAACTTGCTGCATTGTTACCTCTCTTGGAAGATGGACCAATGATATGTTTAATCCATGCAACAAGTAAAATCTAGAGCCACTGCTCAGTCACTATAAGTTTAGAATGCAAGGGTAAATTTCAATCATGGATGGTGGACTACACACTCTTCCCAGTCTCTATCTCACACGCCCAGCGACTTTGCTTCAACTGGCACTGATGGAGTAATTCAGTTGTCTTTTGTTTTTGATCCAGAATTTCAGGCTATGGGGTTGCATTCTTTAAGCTGTAGCTTTTGCATGTTGGATATGTGATGAAGTACCTTGAGCGAACTGTTATCTGCATTTTTGTTTTTCTTTGTTGGATTCTATTTTAGATGAAAAATAATTGTGACTATTCTAAAAAATTGATGAAGCTTGCCCCTTAACTACACAGGTTGCATAGATTGGAATGGCTATGCTAGCTTCTACAAGTGAGAATCCACATATTTAGGTGGGTTTGACATGAACGTCAAATTTAACTGAATTATGGTAATAATGGTCGGCCATAGGAAACTTGACATAGCTTTTTCCCCCAAAACTAAGCAAGTAGTTATATTTATCGTGATTTGCTTGACAAGAGAGATTCATATAACTTAATCTATTAATGTCTGCTTTGATTGTTTGAAATTTTTTGTAGGCTTTAAATAACACTACTAAATTAGAAGTTACCTGTAAGCTGGCGTATTGTAATGATGAAATTCTTGGTCTTAGTTTTGGGATCTGGGCGTTGGAGGATAAATGTGGATATCTTAAGCCATTTTTAAATAGTTACAAATGAGTCAAATAACATGGATAGGATAAATAATTTACGATAAGGAGGGACAAAATCATGAAAAGGACGTTGCAATTTTTTGGGTGTTGCAAAGGGAAAAAATGCATACTTTAGATGGCAAATATGTTTCATCCATGGGAAGTGAACTCAAATGGAAATAGACTTTTGTCATCAAATACTAGAAATAGTCTTCACGGTTCAAATTGTTCACAATTCAATGGGGTGAAGCGGGGAGGCACAGTAGAGATTTACAGTCCTTAGACCCCATCAAAACATTTACAGGAACCCATCAATGGGGTTAGGGAAGAATTCCAGCTTAACAATTTCCCACCTCCAAGGCCATCTTTATACTGACACAAAAAATGCAAGTTTTATTCTAATCATTTCTTAATAAGTTTTGTTCTTCCATCTCACGAATTTCATTTTTTATTCATTCCATTTCTTCTGATACTTTTCAGTTGGAGATGGCAGAGGAATGTTTAAAGCATGCAAATGACTTGAGTGGTTTGTTATTACTGTATTCTTCTCTTGGAGATGCTAAAGGAATTTCAGAACTTGCATCTATTGCCAAAGAGAATGGAAAAAACAATGTTGCATTCTTGTGTCTATTTATGTTGGGTAAATTGGAAGATTGTCTGCAGCTACTGGTTGACAGGTAATTTTTTTCTCTGCTTACACACCCTGTAGGCATATCTAGTTGATTTAGGTGCTATTCTGAATTGCAATCTCTTTTGTAGCAATCGGATACACTGCCTTAAGTCAATCTCTTTATGTCTTTCCCTCATCTACACTAGGTTATACCTTTGAAAACGCCCAAGAGATGAACTCTGCCTTCAGTTAATCTCAAACTAGTTCTCAGATGCAAAATCTTGGTCTCTACTCAAGTGCAATGGTAAATTATATGTGACACTTTTTCTTGATCTTGATACTGATCTGTTGAGCTTGAAGGTGATATTTCAAGGCATGAAGCTGGACTGTTGGAGTTGTTCAAATTTAAGAGACATTAAATGTAATTAGAGATAGTTTAAATCCTTTTGATGGATTAAAACCATTTTTTCTATTTTTAGAACTTCTTGTTCTTTGATTCTTGTAATTCATTCTTTTGGGAAATAAAATTATTTTTTAAAAAAAAAAGATGTGCAATGTATTAATTATGTTAATTTTTTATTGAACACATGTATTATTAGTGTACAGGTGAAAAATTTTATTGAAATATCATTTTTTATGAATTATTTTTTTAAAAAGAGAACTTTTTTGCGACGAAATTAAAATCGTCGCGCAAAATTATAGGAACAATATGTTTCGCGACGATTTTTTTACGTCGCGAAAAATTAATTAAATTATTATTTTTTATATTTTTATTTATATAAAAAATTATTAGCGATAATTTTTTTACGTCACAAAAACTGAATTAAATTATTATTTTTTATATTCTTATTTATGTAAAAAAATTATTCGCGACGATTTTTTTAAGTCGCGAAAAATTAATTAAATTATTTTTTTTTACATTTTTATTTATGTAAAAAATTATTAGCGACGATTTTTTTACGTCGCAAAAATTGAATTAAATTATTATTTTTTATATTTTTATTTATGTAAAAAATTATTCGCGATGATTTTTTTACGTAGCAAAAAATTAATTAAATTATTATTTTTTACATTTTTATTTATGTAAAAAATTATTAGCGACGATTTTTTTACGTCGCAAAAATTGAATTAAATTATTATTTTTTATATTTTTATTTATGTAAAAAATTATTCGCGATGATTTTTTTACGTAGCAAAAAATTAATTAAATTATTATTTTTTACATTTTTATTTATGTAAAAAATTATTAGCGACGATTTTTTAACGTCGCAAAAATTGAATTAAATTATTATTTTTTATATTTTTATTTATTTAACAAATAATTCGCGATGATTATTTTACATCGCGAAAAATTAATTAAATTATTATTTTTTATTTTTTTCGTGGAATAGATTTTAGCGACGTTTTTTGAACTATTTGCGACGTTTTTTTTTCGTCGCAAATTTTTTTTTTTGCGATGAAAATAAAATTGCGTCGCAAAATACTTTTTGCGACGAGGCTATTGAGACGAACACGTGACAAAAAAAACGTCGCAAAAAATAATTGGCGACGATTTTTTTTTATTTAGCGACGAAAAAAATCGTCACAAAAAACGATTTTTGTTGTAGTGAATGGATAAGAGAAGGAGCACACGCCTTAGAACCATAGAACCAAATTATTAAACAAAAATTCAAAAACAATTCAGTAGAGTTCAATAACAAATACTACCTAAAATGACCTAATAATACTTAAGACACAAAAGTAGTAACCAAAATCTCACCAAACATAAATTATGTCCAAATTATTAAAATAACATGCAATTTTATTCGACCACCACTATAAAACTAAGTCCAAGGAACTTATAATCCTCTAATCGAAAATGCATGCATTCGACTATTAAAAATAAATAGAGCATTTCTTCGGGATAGATCAAAAATGCTCTCGCTTTGACAGAATCTGTGTTCAAGTACGCAAAAGCTGTCATTTGACTATCAATATCTAACCCTTCAACATCCATGACAGCTTTGTAAAGGTCTGAATAATTTATGCAAGACTTACTCTTCTCGTATGCATCCGTTAGTCTTACCATGTTATTTGCAACAACATTCATTGTTTCGATAACTATCTTTGCATTTTTCGGCTTCTTTGAATTACGTCTCATAGGCTTTGAATATCCATGGTTGCGATTGCTTTGAGCATGTATTTGACTACTGCCACTCTCTTGTTGTTGTGTAGATCCATTACCTTCTATACCACCCAAGTCATCGACTGTTGTATTCTCATTAAGATCAAATATCGGTGTGTAATCATCGTCACTATCATTCATTTGTCTTGACGAGTTTGCATTGATATATTTGCCTGAACATGCCCATGCTCGGGTTGCTTGATCATTGCCACAAACAATAGTTAATTCATCAATCGTATCAATCTTTTTACCACGCAATCTTTTTGCATCTCGATTTGCCTAAAAAAATGTATCAAACAATAGTTAGGCATGTTTCGATAAATTGCTTTCATTTTTTTTTATTGCAAAATATAAATTAGAAGTATTATTATTTAAAATGATACTTCCAACAACATATGTAGCGCAGACTTGATCACTACACTCGACTACTTTTGCCACTGGATTACAAGCAAATTCACTTTTGCTCAACATATCCTGTATAAATCTAAACTTTTTCTTTATGGTTTTTAATCGATTAACACAATTATCTCGACTCAGTGAAAGGTTAAAACTAGTACATATAGCAATTCTAGTACATTGAGCAATTGAAGATGGAAGAAAAACTTACTTATCAGTTGGTTGGAGTGTGATATAAAAAAAAAAAAAGTTGGCTGAGCAGTCGGCTGAGAAGTTGAGTACTGAGAGACAATCTTCCTTCAAGAGTTGGCTGAGAAGATGAGTGCTAAGAGGAGTTGTGGTGTGCTACAAATAGGGGCGGAGTGGTAAAGAGAGAAACAGAAAAACAAGTTTCATGGGAAAAAAAAATTTCGTGCAGATTTTGTGGGAAATCAAAAACCATCAAATACACGAAAATCTGATATTTATTTTTTATGGGACCCACAGATTTTGATATTTATTTTTTAGATATTTACTATTTTATCCATTTACATATCCAATCCAATACAATCTTCTGTTTGGATTTCTCACTTAACCTACAAACATCTATAATTTTTATTTTTTATTTTAATAAAAGAGAATTTTTATTTGAAAGAATCAAACAATCACAAGAATCAAACCCAAGAAGGAAATAAAGCCAAATAAGGCTTTAGTCCTTCAAAATGCAAACAAAACCGAGGGTTGGACAGAAAATCCTACTTGATCTTGAGTCAACATCTTCTTCAACGTCCTAGGTAGAGAACCTTGAATAGAAAATCTGTATAAGATAGCAGAATAACCTCTTTGAACAGAAAAATCTGTAGAAGGTGCCGATTGAAGAGATGAAACCGAGGCTTGAGCGGGCTTCGTCCTTTTGCCAACCAGCTCTAACGAATCACTCTTTCTACTACAATCAACAACGCCGGAGTAAGGTGGAGATTGCCGGAGGTTGGGTGTCCTCTTCGACAATAAAGCGAGAGAGAGGTGGGGGGGGATTGGTGGCTTATCCCGTCTTCTTAGTCGCCTCTGTGCACCAGCCACAATGATGTTGATAGAGGGGCAAATATGTCTATAGGGGAATAACCCATTGACTCAGTTTGTAACCCACGAGGAGAGTGAGTTAATTATAACCGGTATAAGGGATTATGAACCACTGTTGCAATCGAGTCAAGACTTGACTCGGATTGTTATCCTACAGCAAAAAATATTACTCAAATAAAGAATAAATAACACTCATTACTTTATTTACTTTTATGGTGTTAATCCTCTCTATCCCATTATCTAAACACATCCGATCTACTTAAAAGAGAAATAAGATAAGTGTCACGATCAAACAAGAGTTTGTTATTTTACAAAAAAATTATGTCTATTAAGCAGTCGACTATGATATCAAAAATTAATTATTTATTAGTAACGTATTATTTTTATTTTTTTGGTTCTAAACTGTGGAATGGCAAATATTTTGGTAAATATTAAAAATTTATTTTTTGGCACCATAGAATAAAATTTATTATTTGGTACCCAAAAGTGTTAT
This sequence comes from Ilex paraguariensis, assembly GCA_963454935.2. Classification (NCBI taxonomy): domain Eukaryota; kingdom Viridiplantae; phylum Streptophyta; class Magnoliopsida; order Aquifoliales; family Aquifoliaceae; genus Ilex; species Ilex paraguariensis. Next base: position 178,551 of record CAUOFW020007403.1, on the reverse strand, counting down.
GGATGCATTTGAACTCAAATCAGACAACCTCTACCTATAGACTGTCAAAATCCACATCTTTTTTTAGACTGTCAAAATCTACATAAAGCTGATGGACTTGACAACGATGCGGAAAAAAATGAGTATTATATTTCTAACATTTATTATTTTAATAAATATTTTTATAATTAATTTTTTATTTATTTTTATAGATAATTTATTACTTTTATAAATATTTTTATCGTTATTATGAGTATTTTTATCAATATTGTAATAACTATTATTATTAATTTTTTTTTGTACAAAAAAACTTATCTATTTTATGGATGTTTTTATCACTGATGTGAGTGTTTTTTATTACTATTGTAATAATTATTTTTATTATTTTTTTCGGTACCACAACAATAATAAAAACACCCACAAATATAATAAATGTAGATTCAAATGTAATAAAAATACACAAAAATGTGATAAATATCGATAAAATACTGAATTTTTTTTCCCATAGCTTAGACAATTCCAAATTGGAAAGCACCAAAACACCTTCAAAGTTTGCCAAAATAACAAACAAAGGATAAGCAAAACAATAATAATAAAAATATAAAAAATAACGATATCTAGACTTAATTTGAGAATTTAATTTGAATATCTAATTCAATATAACTATTAGGATAAAAATAAATTATATCTAACATTGAAACTTACAACTAATTTTAAAATAATTCTAATGTGTATACGAGAATCAATCTAAACTTTTTCTTATTAGTAACTGTTGGACTACGTTTGACTCATAACTAACTTTTTCGTGTTTATAAGTTGACCTTAAACGAATTATAAATAATTTTGTAATTCGTCAAAAATAATATTATTTAGACTTAATTTGTTAATTTTATTTATTAATATAATGCATCATAATCATCGGGTCATAATCAATAGTAAAATCTACTGTAGCAAAGAATGATTAGGACCCCAAATTATATTCACCTAGAATTTTCCTAGCATATTAGATCTAAGCAGCATTTCTCATGAGAGAGAGAGAGAGAGAGAGAGAGATTCCATTGAACACTGAGCAAGCCCTTCTACTTAATTTTTTTATCCTTATTACCATATAATTAGAAATACACCAAATAATAGTGCAGTCTATAAGGTAATTGTGCTCAAGAAGCTCAATTGCACAAACACCCATTGCTTTATTCTTCTGGCAAAACATACCTAGCTGCCAGTTCATAAGTTCGTACGTACGTAGTCGAACCACAATAGTAGGGCCATTCCATTCACTGCTTTGAGTGATGAGGTCTGGTGATCTTTTCGTACTTTTGAATCAAATATTCAACGCCTTCTCGCAGCCGTTTCCCTTTGGCAATTGAAAAATACAGCAGCCACAGGAAGGCCTAGCTCGTTCTCTTCCGCAAATTTCCGAGTGCTAAACCCATCCCTCAATGCAGGTGGTGGAGTGTTCACTGCCTGTCTTCTTTGTTGCTTGAACAGCAGAAACACCAACCTGTGAATCCCTATGTTTGGCCTTGGTTTCTCATAGCTCACCACCTCTTTTCCTGTGTATTTGTTACACCCACAAGTTGATTAACTCATTTCATCACATGCTCTCTCTCTCTCTCTCTCTCTCTCTCTCCAGTGGACAAGTAGACTTACCAAACGAGGAATCTGTTGTGCCTGGGATGTCTGTGGCCATCCTGTAAGATGGCCAAATCAAGTACAAACTGTTTAGTCCCTTGCTAATAGCTAAAATTGCACAATCAATGTTATTTGGACCTAAATCATTGATATAATTTTTTAATTTAATCACAAACAACTATTAAATATATTGACAGTGTGTTCCAATATTTGTTGGAACCCGCTACCAATTCAATAATTGTAATAGATTATGTCAACAAATTAGGCATGAATATTATTATTGATTGCATATGAGTAGACAAGCCATGATATTTTTCGTATGTGGGTAACCCTAACTGGTGTTACTATATAGTGCATGGTACTAATTAAACAGCATTATTGAAGCTTGTATTATATTTAGTGCTCAATTATTTCTTCATTTCATGATTTTTTTTCTTAGAGTAGTTACTGGAGGTTTTATATCAGTATACCAGTGTAAGTGCTCTTTTAGGAATGGATCGCTAGGGCCTGGAACATCTGGGTCTGTCATGATCTGCCCAAAAAAAATAAAAAAGGTAGCTTCAAATGACATCACATGAAAAAACAAATAAATATTTTAAGAAGATTAGAGAACTAATCGATGGGGTAACTGGAAATACCAGTGTAAAGAAGGATCGCATATCACCCCCAAGAACATCAACCCTAGGTTTAGAGGTCACCATGGAAGGAAGAAACTCATGGCCATTATAGACTTGCTTGTTGGAGTTGTAAATTACAGACATCTTAACAGTTGGAGAGAAATTATCAATAACATCTCCAATCACTCTCCCAACTACGAGAGGATCTGATATTCGGGCCATTTTAGAGAGAGAGAGAGAGAGAGAAGGGCTAGGAGATTGGATCACACAATGGGTTTTCTTTCTTTCTTTTTGTTCTCTTGGAAGATCTTTTTGTTGAGCTTTGAAGTTGGAGGCTTGTATTTATAGGGCTAGGAAACACTGTTAAAGCAAATTCATGTTATTGGAGAATCAAGGGAGTGGATTTTTGAAAAAAAAAATAGATGTGAGCCTGTAAGGTGAGCAAAATACGATTTATTGGCATCACATTAGTCATTCCTTTCTTTTTAGATAATTTAATGCTCTGTTTGATAAGAATGATGGAAGGTAAGGAGGATAGACATTAGAAGAAATATATTTTCTATTTTTCAAAGAAAGAAAATAAAAATAATACATTTTTTTTCATTTATTTTGATTGGATAAATAAAAAATGAAAATGACTAAATTTTTTTTTTTTTTGTGTTGGCTAATATTATGGGTGACAATCGAGTCGTGTCATGTCAGATTCATGTTGAGTTATTATAGATTTGTGACGAACATTAGTCACACCTAACTCAACTCATTTAACTAATTGTATTGTATCGAATTACGAGTTAATCTGTTTATTTTCGTGTTCGAGCTAATCAAGTTCGTGTCATAAAATTCGCATCATCATGTTGAGTAAAAAATTTTCACTTCTAATTAAAATAAGCTGGAAAAATTATTTTTTTAATTTAAATTTTTATATACATATTTTATTATTATATTTTTATATGAAATTAATGTATACATAATATATGTATATATAAAAAGATATATAGACAAATAAGATACATCTCAACACAAATAATTAACTCTCCATCCACTTTCTTTCCGATTTTGAAGAGATTGATTTGGGTGAGTCGGAAGAAAAGTTAATTCATTCACTTTTTCATCATTTCTATTTCCTTCCTTACCAAACATGATATTTTATTTATCCTTTCAACTTTCTATCCTTTCAACTTTTCATCTTTCTATTTTTTTATCATACCAAACGAAGCATAAAAGAAAAAATAAGAAGAATCAGCACATTAGGAAATTCTTTATGATTACACTAATGCTATGTTTGATAAGAAGGATAAAAAGTAGGAAAGATGAAAAGTATGAGGGATACACTTTCTATCATTTAAGGATGAAAAGTAAGAATAATACAATTTTCTTCTTTTGTGTTTGGTTGGATGGATGGAAAATAAAAATTATCAATTTTTTTAATTTTTTTTGTCTACTATTTGGGGTAACAATTGAGTCGTGTCATATTAGATTCATGTTGAGGCATAAAATTATGAGTCTTTCATATTTTTTGTTCGCGTGTCAGGTCATTTTCAAGTTCGTCTGAAGTTATAATCATATTCGTGTTATAAAATTCGTATCGAGTTCAAGTCGTGTCATCATGTTGAGTCGAAAATTTTCACTCTAGTTAAGATGAAAAAAATATTTTTTTATTTAAAATTTAAAATTTTTTTAAATATATATATAAATATATATTTTATTATTATATTTTTGTATGAAATTAATGTATACATAATATATAAACAAATAAGATACATCTTAACATAAATAATTAATTTTGCATCTATTTTTCTTCTGATTTTGGAGAGATTGATTTTGGTGAGTTAAAATGAAAGTTAATTTATCCACTTTTTCATCCTTAGAAAGCATGTTTTATTTTTTCCTCTAATTTTTCATCATTTTATTTTTTCATTATACCAAATGAAACATAACTCATTTGGAAAGAGAAGGCCAAACGGAAATAAACAATTGGTAAGGGACCAGCTTAAGCAACTATGGGCCATTCTAATTGCAAAAAAAAAGTACAATATTGACAGTGGACTTAACCTTCATGCGGGTGTTTTTAAATTAATAAAAAGTGGGATTTTTTTAGCGAATCTAGCATTACACCTTTAAAAATAGGAATAATAGTTTTGGGATTTTTAAAAATGATTGAATAACGTAACATAATGATATGTCTAGTGATATAATCTGAATTAAAAACGATTAATATTACAATTATGATATTGAACCTCGTCAGCTATTATCAAAAAATTAAGTCAAAATTTTAACATGTTTCTAAATTATTAAGAAATGGCTTCAGAATTAACTTGTGCTGCTCTCTCTATCCCCCTCTTCTATCTCACACTAGCTAGTAATGTGGGCTTTGTCATTCTTTAGCTTAGCTGCTAGCTAGAGAATCATGTACGCGAGGGATTGCATGCACAAGAATAAAAGGGCAATGAAAAGATGATTTGACATGCAAGTTTTAGCTAGGATAATAATCTATTTAACAAAAGGGATCAAAAAAAAAAAAATCAAATGATATAACGTTATACTATTATTTGTTATATTTAATTTAAACTATTAAAATTTTTAAATTTTGTTCGTGGTGTTACGGCGGTGTTGAGTTTTTTAGCCCATTTAGCATTATTTCAGTGGTAACTACTCTCCCTCCCTCACTCTTATGTGGGTTTCCGGTGGGCGTTTCCATCTGCTATTTTTTAACTAAAATCAAAGACACAGAATTTTAAGATACTCTGTGGAGTGTGGAGTTCACATTCTAAAGCAACTACAACCTTTAGGTCCTTTTGTTCTTAAGGCAAAAAAGGTGAAATTCCTCATATGGGTGTTATTAGAACTTTCCAGATCTGATACTTCCTAAATGACCTAGGTGTTTAGTGAGATTATTTAAAAGAAGAGTTGAGGGTATAAAGGAACTCCACCACAATTGCACAAAAAAAGATAAGTTAGTTTGTGAGGTGGTCATATCAGGGAAAAAGATTCAGTTGAGCTTATTCCTAATCAGAAATTGGCAATGGGAGAGAGTGGGTTGCCATATATGGACTTCTTCGTAACTTTTTGAGGCGTTGAAACCAATGTTATCAGAACCGGACCAACCATCAAACCACCTAGGACTGGGTCAATGATTCACTGGTTCAATCAGTGGGTCACTGGTCGGACCGGTCATATAATAAAAAAAAATAAAAATATATATATAATAATTGTAAAACATAATAATTTAGCTAAAACATATAAAATATGTCTAAAATGCATACAATTTGTCTATGTTTTTTCTGGGGATGCAATACTGTTGTATTTTCTTAAAATTTCTGTTTCCCTCGTACTTTCATGAACAGCCGTATCTGCTTTCTACCATGAACTAACGATCTCTTTGTTTATTTCCTTTTTGCCTTCTGTTTCGCCCCTAGGTATAAGCATTTTTTAATACTAAAACTTTCGGTCAGATCAAGTGGTTGCTAAAGCTTTCGCAAATTCCTGAAGTGACTGAGATTCCAAGCTCAGTCGTATTTGCAAGGCTTAATTGATGGATTTAGCATGAGTGATGCTTTGGAAGTTAAGAAAATTGAAGCAGTGACCAACCATGATTTTACCCATCGAATCACAACAAAACTTTTTACCTTAAAGGGAGGAGTTTGAGTTCGCTGGTAGCTGATCGCAGTCGAAGATCCCTGCCCCTGGACCCTGGTCGCTGATAGCAGTCGAAGGAAGAACAGTTCGCTGAAGGGAATTTTTATTTATAACTTGAAACTTTATTTATAGTTTGATTGAATAATTTTGAATAGTTATGATTATTAAAAAATACTATGATTTGAATAGTTATGATTATTAGGAAAATACACTAGTTGAAAGGTTGTGACTTTTAAGAAAAGATACCTCTTTAGAAGGGAATTTTTAAGAAAAAAATATATACTTGGATGGTTGTGACTTTTGGAAAAAAGACACCAAAATGTCTATGAATATAGCCTTAGACTTCATTCACAAAACACACTAGAATTCTGTATAATTCCTCTCTCTCTCTCTCTCTCTCTCACTCAGAGAGAATTATAATGGTTCAATGAATTTTTTTTGGATGTTTTTTAATATTGCTAATTGTAGTTCTTCACCTACACGCTTTGTTGTATCCTATAAGTCATTTATCAAGAATCTTTTAACAAACTCTTTCAAGTGGGACCAAATATCACTTTAAAGAAGTGATCATACATGCCTCAAAACCTTAATTTTATTTTATTTGTCAATCTGCTTGAACATTTTCTAGCACCTCCTTTGCTATTATGCCAAAATTTAAAACGTTTAAAAGTTAGTTTATAAATTTTCAAGGGTTTAAGTTACAACTTAAAATTGTTTAAATTACAACTCAAAATTAAAGTGGTGAACGACCATAAAAATATTGTGACAAATCACAAAAAATATAACTTATAGAAGTCAAGCAACACTTTTTATGTGGAGCTATGACTATTCATGATCAATGAGAGATGAATCAATCACAACATAATTTTTGGTACCGTTTCATTAGTTTATAGTTCTGGCATGCACATAAATTTGGGTAAAATATACTTTTAGTCCTTAAAGTATGCGCTTAATGTCTATTGGTCTCCAATTTTTTAATTATGTCTACTTTGTCACTAAAATTCTTAATTTGTATCTAAATAGCCCAATCTCAAAAGTCCATTAAAAAATCATGACGATTCTCATCATATACCAATCACGTGTGTGGCAAACTTTTCTCAAATTTTTAGAAACAGGATGATCGACGCAAGTTTAAATGGTAAACTTCGACAAATAGACAACTCTCAAATCATGTCGATTTTATACTGTTATGAAAAGCAAAGAGTGCTAGATAGAGAATGAAAAAAGACTGCTCTCTTTTTAACAGTTATAGAGATGAAATTTGCAGATCTGAGAGCTAGGACGGAACTAGTGAGTAACGATTACTCTATAGTTTGGAATCCAACCATGCTTTATTATTAAAGAGAGGGACAATACTCTACTACGAAATTAACGATTCGCTTGAATTCTCCAAATCGAAAAAGTATTTGTTATTGTTAATAATGTCATATTAGAATCTTCAATAACTGTATTGATTCTATCAAGTAACAAGTTAACAATTGAAATTGCAAGAGAACATGACCAATGTAAATGGAAAATAATCAATAGTTGGTAAATAGTTTCTACAGACCAATTTAAATGGAAAACCTTAGGAGTCCAAATTACTAGAAGAGTGAAGCAAACCAAGTAAAATTACAAATAAAAAACCCCGACAATAGGGTAAAAAACAAAAGAGTGTTTCGAAAGTGGTCTCAAGTGTCCTCTTATTTGGCTTAGCAAACGGCAACACTCTCGATGCTTCTCATCTGTGTTATGTAGTCCTATGAAGCAAACAGATGAGAATGGGGTAGAAAGCCATCGAGTGACACATGCTGCGTATATCTAGCAAAACAAATTTTGGTGGAAAGACTTCATAGGAAACGCTCGTCTACTTCAATAGTACATTAAATCAACATCTATTACTGTTTTGACCTAAATTATAAAATTATAAAAATATTCAATATATTGACATCTGAATGTCTTAGGAAGATGTCACGTGACAAAATTTGAAAAAATGCGAGAGATGATCATCCAAAACAACGCATTTGAAACGAAGAAGAAAATAACTAGAAGTTACCAATCAAATAATCGTCGATGGAGATAATATCATCAAAAACAGTAGTTATAAAAAACATGTAGTGGAGAAGATGAAAGATACATTTAAACCCTCACAATACCCACTATCTGTGTATTTTAGGAGTAATGTTAGATTAGCTTAGGAAACAGTTACTACTGTAATTAAAATCGTTAATCTAGTCTTTTCTATAATTGAAGTCCCTTTGATTGAATTAATAAAAAAATCATCTTTTATTAGTTCCATGTACTGTGTGTTTGTCCATTAAAATTCATCCAAGAAAGTCTTGAAACAAGATATTTGAACCCCTCACAAGCAATCACCTGAAAATTATCTATTGATTGAGTTTTTCCCATCGGTAACAACAAAATTTAGAGCAACAACTTCAAAAATTAATTTATTAGAAAGAGTGCAGCTAGAGTATTCATATACTTCTGCACTATGCAACACAAGATGATGGTAAAAAATTCCCACAAAGCCTGCATAAACTTTGCTGTAAAAGTTGTCAAGTCATGACTTATGATGTAGAAGACCAGAAATAGGTTCTGTTCAATAAAAATATTCACATGATAAGGTATCAAAATTATTTTAGGCTAAAGTCACACAGGTTATTTAAAAATTTCTGCCGTGAATTTGAGGGAATTGGCCTAGCTAGCTTGGACCCCAAAATAAATAATCACATGATTAGTGTGAAATGGAATCGGTTACCACCCCCCCCCCCCCCCCCCCCCT
>CAUOFW020007403.1:105670-165595 GCA_963454935.2 Ilex paraguariensis | reverse complement strand
CCCCCCCCCCCCCCCCCCCCTCTCAAAACAAAAAAAAAAGGTTCTCATACAAGGTTCTATGCTAAAAAGGTGATGAAAGTGGTGTCTTTCCAATCTTGAGGAGTTTCAAAAATTTCAACAAGGGAAAAAAATCTTACGATTCTAAGTTCTTTTGGTTCATTAATTCTGAAGAATAGCAAAAAAAATAGGGAGTCAATTTCTAATTTTGATTGAACATGACAATAGCGCGTCAACAAAGATTTGATCGACTGATTTGCTTTAAAATTTTGTTGCAGGCTAGCAGGTGCAGCTCTAATAGTTCCGGTTGTAAATTACTGGTGGCCTTCGTTTCCTTCCAATCTATCCAGGGAGGGTTATGGGAAACTACCATTGCCAGATCAATGGAGTATTCGGGTTGCACACTATGCGCCTTGGCTACTATACTGGTGGATGACACAGAATTGGTTCTCCTCATCATCGATAGTGAAGAGCCACCCAGAAATTTTTAGTACCCGAGACAAAGACATCCTGAAGAAGATGGCTGCAAATCTGAATCGTAATCAGGTACCCTCTTGTCATGGATTACATTAATAACCTTCCAGCTAGAGTCTAATGCAGCATAATAGACATGTCAAAAAGGACTTTTAGGCAACAAAGATCTTTCCATAATCAAAACAGTTGTTTGACGGCACAAATGCATCATGAAATTTGCCCCAATCCTTTAAACTCCAACCTGAACACTAAATTACTTCAACACAGTCTTGTCCCAGCAGGATTCATGATCGTGTTGGATCTGAAAAGTTTTACGATGACTGTTAAGTGTTAAGTACCTAACACAATCCTGCTTTTAACCGGGCTTGGGACCAACTATGTGAAAGATAAGTCTTCTAATAGGAAATTCTCATTCCCAGTAGAAGTGCTCTAGCAACTTCCTAGACATGGCAATTTTTCCATTCTACAACTCAGTATTGTGGAGGAGTATTGTTCGTCAATTTGATGGGTTTATTACTGTCCAAGTCTATATGTTACCATACAAAAAGTGTCCCAACCACTAGGCACTAAACTCGGCACAGGCAAGGTCAGTGATTGACATGGATAAATTTTCAAAATAAGTTGAACAAAATGTTAAGGAAAGTTAAGAGATGGACACAACATATGAACTGTTTATGTATATGCCAGGTATACGAATTAGTACTGTTTTTTCTCGAGTAGCCCAAGAGAATTGACACAGCCTTATAGATAATTGTGTTCATGATTACAGACTAAGGTACGACAGCAAGGTATTTTTGAATCTCTCCATCACGATTATATGGTAGGTTTTGGAAATTGGGAGTTTGATCCGATGAATCTGAGCAATCCATTTCCTCAAGAGAGCAAAATTGTTCACATCTGGCAAGGTTATGAGGATCGTCTCGTGCCATTTCAACTACAAAGGTTTGTTGCAGAGAAGCTGCCCTGGATTTGGTACCATGAAGTTGACAATGGTGGACATTTGATACATCATGATAGTGACTTATTCGAAACCATGTTAAGGAAGCTTTTGCTTTGATGCCTTCTTTAGTCTCCTGTAAATGTAGTACCTAGCTGCTTATTGAAATCATATACTGTCCAATTTTATTTTGTACACAACTCAAAATTGAAGTTCTGGAGGAAAAATGCATGTTTCCTTGGAATGGGTTTTCTACAGAAAGTATGGAACTGAAAGCAAAAGAAAAAATAAAACAATTGTGGGAAGCATTCAGAAAACTGAAATAAAACAGGAGGCAGCACAGTAGTTGGAACGGGTTGACCGTCGTGGTTTCAAAGCACAAAGAAAGGGTAAAAAGTAATAAAAGAGGTAAAATGGGTACCATTTAAGCTCGGAATTCAGTGGAATCAGTAATATTTGATCCAAATCAGGTCAACGATTAAAACTTATCGTTTCGTCATAAGCTCCTTCAGTTTTGAACTGAATTTCAATGTTTAGACTTTCAAAATCATGTTTTTGCTGTTTTAGGAAAGATTTATGAAATTAATGATAAATCATAAGAGATTGTAAATTCAATGTCTTCAATTTCGTTAGATTTCAAATGACATGTGATTTATGTTAATTAGGAAAATTGCATATTTTTATTTTTGGTATTTTTCATAATGTTAGAGATTTTGCTTCTGCTTTGGGAACGATTAGGATTTTGGCAGTTCCTATTTGTATTGCTCCTTTGTCCTACTAGTTGACCATTGAATAATAATATATTTTAGAGTTTTTGTCTACTTTTTTTGTGGATTCAAAGTGTTCCTTTGGGTTCGATACATACAGAGTTACAGTGTTTTTTGTTCCGCTGCGACAACAAAAGCAACTGGGAAATGGTGAGCTAAATAGGGGGCTCCGGATCCCTCCAATCTAGCCAATTCTGAATCAGCCAATTCTAGATTTTTTTGCAGCGAAGACCTGTAATTCTTCNGAAAATGGTGAGCAAAATAGGGGGCTCCGGATCCCTCAAATCTAGCCAATTCTAGATTTTTTTGCAGCGAAGACCTGTAATTCTTCAAACCTAGGACAGGCATGGAGTAAGAGATGACCTTTTTTCTGTAGTTTCTTAGCCGATCCTACNGGAAATGGTGAGCTAAATAGGGGGCTCCGGATCCCTCCAATCTAGCCAATTCTGAATCAGCCAATTCTAGATTTTTTTGCAGCGAAGACCTGTAATTCTTCAAACCTAGGACAGGCATGGAGTAAGAGATGACCTTTTTTCTATAGTTTCTTAGCCGATCCTACATTCCTAACTTTAAATAAAAAATGAAATAAGAGCCGATTTCTCCTATCTTTCCTAACCCCAAGTTACCCCCATCAAAATAATTCAATTCTTATAGCATTCCTTAATTTTCTCATCATTTCTGCAAGAGTCACTTCAATGTTTAATNTATAGTTTCTTAGCCGATCCTACATTCCTAACTTTAAATAAAAAAATGAAATAAGAGCCGATTGCTCCTATCTTTCCTAACCCCAAGTTACCCCCATCAAAATAATTCAATTCTTATAGCATTCCTTAATTTTCTCATCATTTCTGCAAGAGTCACTTCAATGTTTAATTCCAGACAAGGGTTTTGCTTTAACTTCACTGTTTACACTACAGATTTATAAAGATGATCTCACCTCAACTCTTTGTATACAAGAATAAACAAATGGTTTTCAAATTGTGAACAATATCATTCCTTTTTTGGATAGGGTAATTTTATAATCATCAAAAAAATAATTTATTTCTATCAAATTTATACCTGAACAATCAAGTCTCACTTTTCTTAATTAATTCTAAAGAAGTCCTAATTTTTACTATATTCTATTTTTATTCTTTTAATATTAATTACAAACCTACCATTGTTCTCTTCTAATTAAAAACTCACAAAATAAAACAATCAAAGTTTTGTTCCTACCCCACTGACGGGTGGGAAGAACATCAACAAGGCTCTTGCAACTCTCCAATTCTTGATTTTTTCAAGTAGATTAATTGCATAACTAGTATATTTATTTAGGTGATCAAACATTATGCTAATTTCAGTATTTAAGTATTATGTTAATTGGTTATGAGCAAATAACTAGGGTGAGAAGAAGTAGTATTGTCTCTAAAGTCATGATAAAATACTAACATTTTTCAAACTCTTGGTGACTCATGGAAAAAATCTCACTACTTAATTATTTTTATTTCGATTCACAAATTTAGTTATTTTAACGTCACGAGAATGAAGTTAATACTAGAAGGATTAATGGAAATTCTGTAATTAATATTAAAGTAATCTACAGAATAACTAAATTTTATAATTCTATNCTTGAACAATCAAGTCTCACTTTTCTTAATTCATTCTAAAGAAGTCCTAATTTTTACTATATTCTATTTTTAGTCTTTTAATATTAATTACAAACCTACCATTGTTCTCTTCTAATTAAAAACTCACAAAATAAAACAATCAAAGTTTTGTTCCTACCCCACTGACGGGTGGGAAGAACATCAACAAGGCTCTTGCAACTCTCCAATTCTTGATTTTTTCAAGTAGATTAATTGCATAACTAGTATATTTATTTAGGTGATCAAACATTATGCTAATTTCAGTATTTAAGTATTATGTTAATTGGTTATGAGCAAATAACTAGGGTGAGAAGAAGTAGTATTGTCTCTAAAGTCATGATAAAATACTAACATTTTTCAAACTCTTGGTGACTCATGGAAAAAATCTCACTACTTAATTATTTTTATTTCGATTCACAAATTTAGTTATTTTAACGTCACGAGAATGAAGTTAATACTAGAAGGATTAATGGAAATTCTGTAATTAATATTAAAGTAATCTACAGAATAACTAAATTTTATAATTCTATAATTAATAAAATAAAATTAATGGCAATTTTGTAATTGGAAAGCCGTAAAAGCATATCAGTGGGGTTGGAACAAAACCACTAATTGTGTTATTTTGTGGGTTTTCAATTAAAAGAGAATAATAGTAATTCTGTAATTAATATTAAAAGAATAAAAATGGGAAATAGTAAAAATTAGGACTTCTTTGGAACTAATTAGGAAAAGTAAGACTTGATTGTTCAAGTATAAATTTTATAGAACTAAATTATTTTTTGGGATAAAAAAAATTAGGTACTATACATCTATTTATTATATTTGTGGTTATTTTTATTATATTTGTGTGTGTTTTTATCATTTTTATAATACCCAAAAAAATTAATAAAAATAGGTACTACAACAATGATAAAAAATATTCACAAATATGATAAAAATAGCCATAATATGGTAAATTACTCATAAAAGTGATAATTTTTTTGTACCAAAAAAAGTGATAAAAATAATAATTATTATTATTATATATGTGGTAAAACACTTGCAATAATGATAAAAAATATCCACAAATATGATAAATTACATACAAAAATTATAAAAACACCCATTAAAATAATAAAAGTTTGAGGTATAATACCAAAAAAAAAATTTGGCTACCATAGTCAAGTCCCAAACTCGAGTAAATATTGAGTGTAATCATCCAATAAAAAAATAACAAAACTGATAAAATTAAACCTCATTCCCTATCATCAAGATGATTATGTATTACATATCTGAGTGGTTATGAATTTTAGTGGAACCCATTTACTAACTTGTTTATTTATTTGTCTACAGTTACACCACGTAGCACTGTTAACGTAGTGTAACGATTACGCCCAATATTTTTTTCAATCGTAGATGATATAATCGGCGCTAATCCATTCAACGAATAGAGACAAAAGAAGATGATAAAATAATCTTTTGAGCCAAACGTAAAATTCACTCAATCCAATAAAATTACAAAGCCAATTAAATGAAAATTTATATTACCAGATCAAGAAATTAAATCAATAAGTCTTGTTTTTAAAAGTTTCCAAAAATCCATTCATTTCATGCAAGACTCATTTATAATCTAGTCTTATTGGGTCCATGTCAAGTTTACTTATTGGATTCACATATCGTCTCAAATTGTTGCACCTCGTATCTCTAATTGATTCCTTTTTTTTTTAATTCTNAACCATAATATGGTAAATTGTTCATAAAAGTGATAATTTTTTTGTACCAAAAAAAATGATAAAAATAATAATTATTATTATTATATATGTGGTAAAACACTTGCAATAATGATAAAAAAAATCCACAAATATGATAAAATACATACAAAAATTATAAAAATACCCATTAAAATAATAAAAGTTTGAGGTATAATACCAAAAAAAAAATTTTGGCTACCATAGTCAAGTCCCAAACTCGAGTAAATATTGAGTGTAATCATCCAATAAAAAAATAACAAAACTGATAAAATAAACCTCATTTCCTATCATCAAGATGATTATGTATTACATATTTGAGTGGTTATGAATTTTAGTGGAACCCATTTACTAATTTGTTTATTTATTTGTGTGCAGTTACACCACGTAGCACTGTTAACGTAGTGTAACGATTACGCCCAATATTTTTTTCAGTCGTAGATGATATAATCGGCGCTAATCCATTCAACGAATAGAGACAGAAGAAGATGATAAAATAATCTTTTGAGCCAAACGTAAAATTCACTCAATCCAATAAAATTACAAAGCCAATTAAATGAAAATTTATATTACCAGATCAAGAAATTAAATCAATAAGTCTTGTTTTTAAAAGTTTCCAAAAATCCATTCATTTCATGCAAGACTCATTTATAATCTAGTCTTATTGGGTCCATGTCAAGTTTACTTATTGGATTCACATATCGTCTCAAATTGTTGCACCTCGTATCTCTAATTGATTCCTTTTTTTTTTTAATTCTAGAAATGCACATTTTCATTAAAAAAAGTTACAAAATTGAAAGTTAGACCAGCTACGAAAAGGACCACACAACATGTGTATTTATTCCTCTTACCCATTGCTTAAGCCTGTTAGACATGTGTAGCCCCCAGCAATGCACTAAAGAATATCCTTGGAACTAGGCATAAACCCAAACCAATGATTCCAATATTCCTATAAAAAAAACTTATTGGTCTTGAAACGGATCCCACGTTAACCCCAACACGTTAGTCTCTAATTAAAAAAATTAATGCTTTAAGTTTGAGTGAGAATAGCCTCCTCGCTTATTGATTTGAACCACTAACCTATCCTGAAATTGACCCATGGCACAGCGCCCATTCGCTTCGCGTGTGGGAAGACAACAAAGTTCAATTCATGAGGCTGCAGCGGAGTAGAGCTGCCGAAACGCGAAGTGATATCTTTATAAAATTAGAATCCAAAGAATACACGAAAAGAAAGGTTATTAATTCTCATCACCCAATTTGTATAAACCAGAAATATACTTGGATGCAACGAACTTTCATGAGAATTCACCGCAAATGATCTAACATTGATACAATTAAAAGATCTCCCATCGGAGTTGGTCTCAACTTCTTAAATCATTTGATCCAATACAAACATTGTATCATTATTATGATTGAAGTTATATCCTTTTTCAACTGGATACACTATATAAACACTGAATTTCACTTAAATGAGGAAAAATGAAACATAAAATTTCAAGGATAATTTCAATGGTAACAAGGATAAACTATAAACTCATACGTCTTAAGTTCGAATCTTAGTAATATCTTAGTATTGAGTTATAAGGGATTTATCTCTCATAAATACTTTAGTTTTGACATGAATGGTCTGTTTTTGACTAGACGGCTAAAAAAATTAGTCAAGATATATATAAATTGATCCAGATACTCGACAAAAAAAAAAAGTCATAAGGGAAAAAAAATGTGTGCACTAAATTTCATCCACGGAAATTGTAAGGGTCGGATGTTCCGTTTGAGTTTTTGGCCCCACAAATTCAATGTCCAGCACCAGCAGTAACTCAGTACAAATTCAATTATATGCATTAATGTAATTGTCCACATTCCTATGTGGATTCCTGTCTTTATGTAACTGTTATATATTGGCTGGCAATCCAATATATATATATATATATATATATATATATTTATATTTATTTGATAGAATTTGATCAGGTCGGCATGTCAAATTTGGCACATCATCCACTGAAACATAACTAGACGAGAAGCGAGAGACCTACATGCTGACCGAAAGGATTTATTATTGATGAGTGAAAGACTTAATTGTATATAAAGAATCTCACTTGAATGGATAGTAGACGATGTGTTAAAAAGAAAATTAAAATAAAATATATTAACGGATATTTCACTCTATGCTGACAAGGGCAGAAGCGGCCCTGTTCAGGGTGGGCAAGTGCCCCGCTCAATTTTTATTTTTCTTATTACTTAGTAATGTATATTGCATATTTATAAAGTATGTTATTTGTGCCTACCCAAAATCAAAGACAAAAATATTAATGTATACTTATATCAAATGAATAATTTTAATTATGTCCTCCCTATATTTTTTGGTACATCAATTAGTATATATTTATATCAAATGAATATGAATGTTTTAACACATTTTGCGCTAGTTATGTACCTATTTAGATAAATTTTGAATATACTAGAATTATTTTATATTTTCTAAAACTAAAAAAGACATAATATACATATTCGCTAGTTTACTTGTGATTTTGACATTTTTTTTTGTTAATTATGGTAAAAATTATAGAATGCATGTTAAACTGCATAATCAATCAAATGATTTATAAATACCAAAGTGATAACATTATTATGTATCTAAAGAATAATAATGTTGTTATACAACGTTTTAAAAGTATAAAAATTCATTGAAGTCAATTCTAAATGATTTTAATTAATTAATATTTTGTAAAAAAAATATTATTGTTTGTATATACTAGACTTATCAAATTTCGGTATGGTGGGTTTAATGAACTTTTAAGTATTAAATAGGACGTAATTAAATAAATTATTGTCCTGTTTCTATCAATTGTAAGAAAAAAATAATAGTTTGTTGAAATATTTGTGTCCACCGTGACATAATTTTCTAGCTCCGTCCCTACATGCTGACGTGATTCTTTCTAAGAAAATCTTGTTTATTTAGCAATTTAGATTTTCTCTAATACATTTTTTCTTTAATTTTCTCCTTAACAAAATTATTCACTATTAATAAGTAAGAAAACCACTCATGTATAATATTAATAGGTTTTACTCGATACATGGTAGTGATCCCTTCCAATATATTTTTTCTTTAATTTTCTTCTTTGAAAAACACTTATCATGCATTTAAAATGAGAACTATTATACACATTAATGGTGTGTTTGATATGATGAATGGAAAAAATAAAAATATGAAAAATAAGAGTAATAAACTTTTTATCCTTCAAACGAAAAATTATTTCTTCTCTTTTTTGTATTTGGTAAGAGAGATAGAAAGTATAAAAAATTAACTTTTTTTGTATTTAGTAGGATAGAAAAAATATAAATACATATTTTACTATTTTATCTATACATAATATTAATGTGTAAATATAATATATAAATAGGATATATGCAAGTACTAAATGATACAAAATTACAAAGGTAAATAACACATGTTTTGACATACATAGTTAATTTTTTTCACTTTTTTTATTTTATTTTAGAGTGATATATTTTGGTGAATTTTTTCTTTATTTACCAAGTATGATTTTTTTTTTGAATTTTTCTAATTTTTTTATCATTCCAACCAAAATATGATGATGAATGATATACCGATAAAGAAATTGAAGAGAATTTATAATTATAATATAAAGCAATCTAAATTTCAATAAGTCCATCTGATGATCTCAAATTGACTTATTTAATGATCACCAATATCCTTTTTAAAATCATTCACATTTCATCATGTCTTCAGACACAAATTACCCCTAGTTTATAATATAAAATAGGGCAAGCTTCANATCCTTTTTAAAATCATTCACATTCCATCATGTCTTCAGACACAAATTACCCCTAGTTTATAATATAAAATAGGGCAAGCTTCAATAAATTTATCCGAGAGTTTCAAATAGACTCATCAAACAGTCTCTAAATTAAATGGTAGATTTACGTTACATTGTACTTTCAGGCATGAGTTATATCTAGTATATTAAAAAATATTTAAATCCGTTTATTTAAGATCATCACATGTCAGCCAGCTAAGTCCGGGGATAGATTGGTCAATTCACAATGGATGTACAGCTTAGATTACTGATTTACACCCAACATCTTCAAGTAGAAAATAGCTAAAAAACCTCCAAACGTCGGCAACCACGTGGAAGGCTATTGGAAACGCAACGAATCGTTTTGAATTTGAAAAGTTGAAAACAAGTTCGGTATCAGAGGACAAAGCACCGTCCATAACCATAAGTTACCTAACATGAGTGGCCCAACAAGAGTGGGGAAGATGCGGATTTCAAACGATGAGGAATGTTTATTCCTTTATTCGGAAAGTCTGAGTCAGCCAAAAAATAACTCATTCATATCAAGAGTAGAATATGAGTAATATTAGATGAATTTAAAAATAAGACTTAAAAATTTTAACCATTAAATAAATAGTGGGTCCCAATAAATGCTATAACCCACAATAAAATCAATAATTTTAATTATTAAATTTATTTTTTAAATTCATGTAACATTGCTAGTAGAATATTGATATAAGATAAATTCCTTAAAGCCTATGATAAATGCTATATAGGAACGGCTCAACAATGTTATTGAAAAAAACTTAGGTTTTAGACCCAATTTTTAAAGAAGGCCCCTATAATTTATAGGTATGCAGTAATAGTCCAAATAAAAATTTTAAATCTATACTCAAACAAAATATTTTAACTTTAATAGATTGGACCTATTAATTATACCGTGAAATTAAAAGGCTCTAAAATTTATTATTTAAAAAAAAAACTTAGAGTGAAACTACAGCTTTTAAAAAATATAGTCTTAACCCCCCAAAAATTAAAGTTTAAATTTATCATCATAATTTTTTAAACATTTTTTTTTCTCTTACCATCAAATTTAAATATGATAACAAAAGGTTGAATATAAAATTTTGATTAATATTTTGTATTTTAAAAAATTATAATATTAAATATAAAATAATCTCATTTATCGTTTTCGCTTTTGCCAGCAAAATATCTCGAGCCCGTAGTTTTAAAACCCGGCTCGGACACCAACCTAGAGAAGGGACCGGGTCAATGGATTTCTAGTTCAACCACTGGGTCACTGGTCGAACCGATGATATAATAAAAAAATAAAAAATAATTATTAATGATGATAAATAGACTAAAAAATTAAAATAATTATAAAAATAACATGTTTAATATATATTAAATCAAACAAAGTTATCAAGCCTGAATCACTTAATTGCATTTAATTAATAAACCAATGCATTCAATTAACAGCTCAGCCTCCACCCTCAAATTTGAATTACTTAATTGTATTCACTCAATTTTTGAGTTAACAAACACTGAACGAATGATTTAGGATTTAGGGCAAAACAGAAGAGGAAAAGAAAAAGACACAAAAATGTAAAAAAAATACATATTTATACTAAAGGAACAAAACCGGCCGATTTTGTAAACCCGGTTCAATTTTCACCAGTTTTATTCTGGGTTCTTTGGTCAAACGGTCCAATTACAAAACCGGCCCGATTAGGGGACCGGGTCAACCCGCCAGGCCGGACCGGGTTTTAAAACACTACTGGAGCCGTCCTCCAAATGTGAGTATAGTATTGAACCAAAATTAATTGGAGTTGTGAATTTGAATTTGGATGATTTCTAATTATTGATTGATAAAATAATAAATTATTAAAAATAAAATAATAAAAAATATATACATATTATATTTTTATTAAATAAAAAATTAAAGTTTGGTACCAAATTTTATTTATTTTTTAATCGGACCCAAGCCCTCGAGATTTCCAATATCTCTATTCTTGTTCCCACGTGCGATGGTTCAGAGGACAGTGTTGCTTAAAAGCTTTCAGAGCCATTGAAGAGCAGCAAAACCTGAACTTGCTTGGATGACCCATAAAACAAATCTGGAGTACCTTCTCTCTCTCTCTGTCAGCATAGTCTGTAAGTGCCCAACACCATGTGCAGATAGTCAAAAGTGACCAAGCATCCAGTCTGTATGATAAAATTCCTCTGAGAAAGCCACCTACCACAAGTCAAAAGAGGGAGGAGGGAAGGTTAATCAGAACCTCATCTGTTGGAAGAATCTGAAGAGTACCCAAATTTTAGATCAGCAATTCATGTGAAAGCTGACTGGTAAGCTCAAATCATCCCTTATCTTCTCTATCCGAGTCCATTTATGGTTGACCCAGTAATGAATTTTTGCTTGATTCAGCCATGGTTTTCAGGAGAGTTTTTGGTCTGATGATGGCTTGTCTGTGAATCTATCTACCTGTATGGTAATAATCCTTTGAAGAAGACATCTACCACAAGTCAAAAGAGAGAGGAGGAAAGCTAATCAGATCCTTATCTGTTTAGAGTGTGAAAAATCTGAAAGTCCCCAAATTTTAGAGCAACAATTCTTCTGAAAGCTCTGGGGTAAGCTCAAATCATCTGTGGTCCTTGCCATCTTAATTCATTTATGCTTGACCTAGTAATTCAATTTGAAGTATTTTGGCTTTTTGTCAGTCCATGGTTTTCAGGAGACTTGCTGTTCTGATGATGGGTTGTCTGGGAATCTATCAGCCCACACAACCTGCTCTCCCAGAGAATACTGAATCAACATCAGGTGTTTTACCTGTGACTTCATCCAGAATCAGACTCAGTGATGGGAGGTACCTGGCTTACAAAGAGAGAGGAGTCCCCAAGAATAAGTCCAATTATAGAGTCATCATTGTTCATGGCTTTGGCAGCAACAAAGAAATGAATTTTCAGGCACCCCAAGTAAAAGATGCAACTCTCTCCACCTTCTTTTCTACTGATGTGAAGCTTTATATATATTGTCAAGTTGATCTTGATTTATGTGAAAATTTGGCATTTCATTCCGAAATTAGAAGTCTGATAAGAGTAATGGAAATCAACCTCATGTAGCTAAGCGGTTCAGAAATGGATGAGAAATCTGACAATATAATTATATGAACCTGAGCAGATATATAATGCATAAATATTTATATGATAAACCTTAAAATTACAAAATCTTCGTATAGTAATGAAGCAATTTGGGACCTTGGGTCTCGAAAATTTTGAAAAGCTTCAACATCTTGCCTCTTGAGCTTGAGGGTAATTCAGAATTAGTTTGAAACCTCTTAATATTACAGAGTTCTTTTCTTATTCTCAATAGGATTACTTAGTTTGAAGAAAGCATTTACTGCTAACAAATGCTGCAGAGCATACATTGTGTAAAGGGCCCTAGACAGCAATACTGAACACTAAATATTGTGACTATATGAGGACGGTTAAGAGTCAATTCAGAATCCCTTGTGGTTTTGCTTGCTTGGAATCCTTGTGATGTGAACCCTTAATTTTCTGACCATATTTGCAGATGTTAGAATCCTTTCTCACCAGGAAATCAAAGAAGCAATGCAGTACCAGAACAATTATATAGTCATATAAAATGCATCTTACAATGTCATTGTCTCCAGGAACTACTGGATGAGTTGGGGATATATCTTCTCCAATTTGATCGAGCTGGATATGGAGAAAGTGATCCAAATCCAAAGCGCTCATTAAAAAGTGAAACATCTGACATTCAAGAACTTGCTGATCAGTTGCAGTTAGGAGCCAAGTTTTACGTGATAGGTGTCTCGGTGGGATCTTACCCAACCTGGAGTTGCCTAAAACGTATACCACACAGGCAAGACATTTTCTTCAGACTCTAGCTTGTTAGCAATTGCAATTCCAATTTGGCCTAAGACATTTGGTTCCTTTTTACCTCAAAACTTATAATTGCAGGCTTGCAGGTGTGGCTTTAGTAGTGCCATTTATCAATTACAAATGGCCTTCTCTTCCTGATCATCTGACCAAGGATGACTACAGGAAGAATCTTGCTAGATGGATGCTCTGGGTTGCACGCTATGCCCCGGGATTACTACACTGGTGGTTGACTCAGAAATTGTTCCCCTCATCTTCTGTCCTTGACCGAAACCCTGCATTTTTCAGCACAAAGGACTTGGAGGTCTTGAAGAACACACCAGGATATCAATTGCTGAGCCGGGTAATCTCTCTTTCATCTGCACATAGAAAAGGAATTATGATAAATCTACATGCCCAAGCTACGTAATAATCCAAACTTGAGTTTATATATCTGTTTAAAAAGAAGTAACTAAAGATACTAAATCTTCTTGATATCTGCAACCACAAGAGTAGTGATACAAATTCTCTCTCTCCTTGCAGAACCAGCTACAGAAGCAAGATGTTTTCGACTCTCTTCGCCGTGACTTCATCGTGGCTTTTGGCAAGTGGGACTTTGACCCACTGGATCTAAGCAACCCATATCCTCAAAATGAAAGCCCTGTTCACATCTGGCAAGGTTATGAAGACAAGGTTGTGCCTGTTCAGTTGCAAAGATATGTTTCGGGAAAGCTACCCTGGATTCGGTATCATGAAATTCCTGAGAGTGGACATTTCGTTGTATACGATGGTGATGTATGTGAAGCCATTTTAAGGTCTCTTTTGCTTGGAGAAGATTCTCCACTGTACAGACCTCAATTGGCCAACTAAATACACATTGTTCTTTTGGTCATCGACGGGATGACCTGTTAAGTAAATTTGATTTCTAGACAATGAGAACTTGTGTTGCATTGTTTCAACTTAATTTTCAGCATCTTTTAACAAACGCCAACTGCCCCAAAAATGGTGTTTTTCAGGCCGCAGATAAACTCGAATATTACAAGTTTGTAGCTGCATGAACCAACAGGATGTACTTTTCTTCCCGGAAAAGCACATGTACGGCTGAAGATCTGGAATCTGCATAGCACACTACCTTTTCATGATCCAAAGAATCTTTTGATAGAGCCATGGACCCTTGTGTTACATATATATGGCAAATATATATATATATATAGTTATTTACTAATAGTGATATATTAGTTAGCAAAACATTATTTGCATGAATTATCGTAAACATAAAGTATAATAGTACTTTCTAAATTAAGATTGGTGGGAAAGTGAAATTTTCATAACCTTGAGTTGGAGGGCAAAGACATAAATCTCACATTGGTTCTTAAAAATTCTTCATGGATTCATCTTCATCTATAAATAAAGGAAGAACTTCATTCTCTACACTAAGGTCTCAAAGAATTCTCTTAAAGAGGAGGTTTACATAATGAGAACTTTAAGTTATAATTTTGTATATGTATATAATATATATATAGAAGAAGAAGAAAAAATAAAAGGAGAGAAGCGACATTCGAACGCTAAAACAATGTTTCAAACGTACTTTGCTCCCAATATTTTTTTAGAATCTCAGTTTCTGACAAAAATTGAGATATTGAGACTTCAGTTCGTTCAAACGTGACTTGCTCCCAATACTTTGACATAAATCTTGGAATCGAGATACTGAAAGTCGAGTATGTTCGAATGTGACAATCTTGTTCGAACATGATAAGTATTCTGTTTGAAATTAGTCTCTAACATTTATATTATTACAACTTTTTCAAGGGGTGTCTTCTACCATGGATTTGAAGGGTTACACTCCTTCATTAAGAGATGTATAGAACACTATAAATAAGGTTTAAGTGCAAGAACAAAATATTAACAATTTAATTCTTCCTCTTCATCTTGATTCAAAGTTTCTATATTTTTTGATTTTCTATTCGGGTTAAATTGTGATTCCAAGATTACTAAAAAGTGTAGTCTTTGATAATTTTAAAATTAGGCATTGTATTCTGGGGATAAATTTTTCAATAGTTCATTTGTATTATAAGTGGAGAAATTATTATCTCGAATATAGGGAGTGTAGCGTCTTGCCTAGCAATATATCTTCTTCAATTTTTGATTCTTTAATTTTCTACTATTTTAAATTATTTTACCACACTAATTTCTACATCACCTTGTTAGCCTTCAAAGGGTCCCTTGCCCAAAAAGTTCCACCCCTTTATCTAAAGAGAAGATATTGGTTGCACTATTTTTCATGTCATGGGCGTTGACAAATTGGGTTTTACTTTTACATGTGGTTAAGTGGCTGAGAGTGTCCTTTGATAGTGTCAATTGATGACTGAAAAGTCTCAATTCCAATTCTTTCAGGCATTTCTTAAGGATTAATTATTCTTATCTCTTTGGTAATATACTTTAGACCAATTCAAACCACAATAATAGCCACTGAGCTAGAGGGTATAGTTGGTGTAAGTCTAGCATTGTATTGAGAAAAAATAAAGAGAAAAGATAATAGAGAGAAATTGAATCCCTTTTAAAGATCTACTATATCATATTTTACCTTCATTTAAATTTGAGTTTATCTTCATTTAAATTTGAAATTTTCTTCTTTTAAATTTAAATTTAAAATTTTCTTCATTTAAATTTAAGTTTTTCTTCCTTTAAATTTGAGTTGTTTCATTACAGAAGTCTATGTTAAATCAAGTTTTTTATATATTTTTTTTTACTCAAATTTGAGTAAAGATTTAAGTTATCATTGGAGATGATCTTATGGAGATGATCTTAGGACGATCATTTCACGTCTATTTTCCCCATCCTTTTCTCATTTCCCCATCCTTTTTTCATTTTCTTAGATCTATAAAACAAGTGTCGACCCAAGTTGTTAAGAAGTTAAGAACCAATCACCAGAATATTGAAATTGAGCATTACCGTTAGTTGTGTATTATTATTGTTGACCTATCTCAGCTCTTAAGGTTATGTTCCCTTTGTTAATGTTCTTTTTAAGTAATTTTTAAGCAACAAAAATAATAATTTGTCAAATGAACACACGTCCATTATGACATAAATGGTATATTAAAAATAATAATCTACTATGATGATGGCAGTGGCGACGACGACGACAACAGCAGCGACGACAACAACACAGTGATGATGGTATTGGTGGAGGCAACACAATTGCGGTGGTGGCGGCATTACAACAGTGGTGGTAGATAGTGGGTAATAAAAAATTAAAAGTGTAAAATATTTTGAGAGTATATGTTTTAATTATGAAAAATTTATAAAATCTTTACTAGCTAACATTTTTAGCACTAAGTGATAATATATGTGACTAATTATTTAAAATTTTAACATATTTTTAAGAACTGTTTAAAATATTAAATTTATGAGTTTTAAGTTACTAAACGGGTTTAATACATTAAACGCTTAAAATATTCAATTTTAAGTATGTTATCAAATACCTCATAAGATACGTGTGTATGTACTTTTTTTTTGTTTAACGATCATAAGTGTTCAAGTCAGCTGATACACATATTAATTAATCTTCTCTCCAGTCTGATCAAAAATATAAGTCATTTACGTTGGGATTATGATATTTATGAGAGATAACTCTCTTATGACCTATCGCCAAAAAATTATTAAAATTTAAATTTAAAACATTTGAGTTTATATTTCATTCATATTACCCCTTAAAGGACCATTATAGGTAGGTTAAATTTGGTACAATTAAGTAAATCCGAGCAAGCAAAAACTAAGGAAGTAAGAGAAGAAAGAAAAAAAAGAAAAGAAAGGGTGTTGGACGTTTCAAACGGCCTGGAGATGTCACATTTGTCGGACATAAACAGATGATTTGGAGTTGTTGATGGAGACACCAATATCTCGGAGACATAAAGGACACCGACTTAATGACTTAATTATCAAAAAAATATTGTATTTATCGAGTTTAAATATTTATAATATAAAATAGAATAAAATTTAATAAATTTATTTGACGATTTAAAATGAACTCATTCAACGATTTTAAATAGATTCATTTAACGAATAACGATCACTAATATCTCTCTTAAAATCATTCATATTAGGGTATGAATTATCTCTAGTTAGTTTATATTTGAGTCATTTGTTTCGATTGGTCAAGTGTAAGCTCGAGCTATATTGAGTCTGCTCATATTCTCTACGTTGTGTCTGCATAAGCTCAAACTCCAGTTGCGTTTTAATCGTTACTCAATTTTGGCACGATGGAAATTAGCAAACATTCCAACTAAACTCAAGCTAAAATCAGACTTAATTTTTAGATAAAAATGTCAAAAAACTAATTCTAAGAAATTGATAATCTATCCTACATTAATTAATTTTTTTTTTAAAATTATCTAAAATTTATAAATTCAATTACAATAGTCAGGTTATGAAAAAATAAGTAATGTTAGNATCCTACATTAATTAATTTTTTTTTTAAAATTATCTAAAATTTATAAATTCAATTACAATAGTCAGGTTATGAAAAAATAAGTAATGTTAGATTAATTAAATAATGAGAGAAGGAAATAAAGACCAAATGATATAGTGATGATATGTGTGGTGTTTTCTGCAATACTCTTTATTTTTTTAAAATATTTTTTTTTATATGTCAATATCATGTTATTTAAATCCTAATAAGTAATTTAAGTAGTAATAAAAACGAGTTATAAATTTAAACATGTTGAGTTCAAATTTTAACAACTATTTAATTTTAACAACTATTTAATTTAGGCACAAACCGGGAGAGGAGTAGTCGAAGTGTTCGTAAATTGGTTCATACAACCACCACCGTTAAAATAAAAAAAAAAATAAAAAATTCATATTATTTGATTTTTATTTTTAATCCCGCTATTCGGTTAGAACATGTTACTGCAAAAAGATTTAGAACATGTTTCGTTTCTTTTATCCGTCGCTTAAAGTTTGTCAGACTCGTCAATGGCCTCCACAGTATGATGACCATGGTCAACAATATTTGATTCATGTCAATACCAAGTTCGACGCTGTTAGGGTTTGGAATTGGGTCAGTACACTCGCTTCCGTTTCTTCTTCTCTCCCTCTCTCTCTACACACACGCACACGCACACGCACACGCGCTATTTGAATTGAGTAATTTCTTGGGAAAATTGGTGATTTTCAGTACTTCAACTTGATTATGTTATAATTCATGAGTTTTTTCAAGTTGTAAGTTCCTCTATATAAGTATGAGATATCGCGGTCTAATATTTATTTTGAATTGGTATTTTTACAAGTTGAATTGTCATGCGTTTTGAATTGTAATAATAAACTACAATTCTCGTGAATGTGTTGTTTTGCAGGTAACTTTTATTTGTCTGTATTCGGAAAGTAGCGACGGAATACGGGTCCTAGTGTCTTGTGATCGCCTATGGGGTTTAAGTGCCGTTGGTTCTTTTCTGTGTTTTTGACATCTAAATAGTTTGTCTTTCTAGGTATGTTGGTTCTTTTGCTATGCATTGTTGATTTAAAATGCTTGCTAAAGCGNTGTGATCGCCTATGGGGTTTAAGTGCCGTTGGTTCTTTTCTGTGTTTTTGACATCTATATAGTTTGTCTTTCTAGGTATGTTGGTTCTTTTGCTATGCGTTGTTGATTGAAAATGCTTGCTAAAGCTGCGAAGGCAGTCTCAATTTTTGAGAATATTTCTGGGTTTTAGCAAAAGTTTAAGACNTAAAATGCTTGCTAAAGCGGCGAAGGCAGTCTCAATTTTTGAGAATATTTCTGGGTTTTAGCAAAAGTTTAAGACTTTTGTGACACAGCATAGAGGGGATGGATTTAGGTTACATTGCCGAAAGGCAACATGGCAAGGAGCAATTGCCTTTTTCAATGTTTATTGCTCTGTAGTGGCTGTGATAGATCATGGCATTAAATGGGTTGCTTATAACATACATAGATGGGTTGTCAATTGGAATCGATAATAATAATCGGTTTTAATTGATAGGTTTCTGTCTTGGTGGTAAGTTGAACATATCGGTCAAGTATTTTTGATTGATTGCAAAACATTAGTGAGGGATTGGAANAACATACATAGATGGGTTGTCAATTGGAATCGATAATAATAATCGGTTTTAATTGATGGGTTTCTGTCTTGGTGGTAAGTTGAACATATCGGTCAAGTATTTTTGATTGATTGCAAAACATTAGTGAGGGATTGGAATGCCTAATGTTGAGTTCTGGGAACAATGCAATCCGCGGGAGTAGCACATTGTCATCAACTGATGTCCCTCCACTGCCTCAGTGTCTGATGTTGGAGCCGATTACATTAGGCAATCAGAAATATACACGCGCTGGAGAGCTGAGGAGGGTTCTGGATACCTCTCTCGGAAGCACTTCAGGGAATTCTGTTGGAGCTGGTCATGTGAAGCCTACACCTCCCGTAGCGAGAGAGGATTTAAAGAACTTTAAAGAGAGTGTGCAAGATGCATCTAGAAAAGCCAGGTATCTCTTTTTATTTGTTTGATTGAGAAATAACAATTAGTCCACATTTCATGGTTTGGTAGAAATATATCGATTAGATTTATCGTAGAGTTCTAGGGACATTAATGGAAGTTTGCTTTGCTATTCTAAAGGAGAAAAGTAGGCTTGCCCTTCCAATGGTTTCAACTTGCACATGTACCCTAGGTTATGATAATTTTATTTTTTGGAATTTTTTGAACAGCAGAGGTACTTCTTTTCTCATTGGGTTGTGAAAATTAGGAATTTTTTTTTACTTGTTTTTCCCCTGCCACTGGAGCACTTAAATGATTGATGGTTACTGGTAGTATTGCTAAAGTTATACTTGCTTTGTAGCAGGGATAGAGTAAAGATCTTTCAGGAATCCATATCTAAGCTGAATAGGTACAGGGAAGCTCTAAGTTCAAATAAGCGGCAACGGATATCCAGTGAAAGGTCAGGCGGATCCAATCAATTGAAGATGGGAAGTCAGCTTCTTCGAAACCCTCATGATCAACCAACTCAAAGATTGGAAGATAAAACTAAGACTGCTGGGCTTGGACTTAAGAAACGCACTCGCACATCAATGGTGGCTGGACGGGTTTGTATGCAGAACATAAATTACAGATTCAATCTTCTGCTAGAACGTTTTAGGATTTACCTGTTATTGTGAGGGATAATCCAGGCAGCATGATATTTATGCAATAGCGTACACATGAAAAAAAAAAAGTACTTCAATTTATAAAAATAATCACTTCCCTGTGAATCTTCAAATAAAAGCTCCTGGTGAATGTTCCTGTGATTTGAACATAAATACTTTGATTTCGTTTTCTGTGACATGTTATAACATAATTTGGTCATCCAGATACATGCACGGACACCCAAAAGGAAAGGTGTATATGCTGACACTCTTTCTCGTTTTTGGACAATAGTCTTTGCGGTAGTTTAGTCGTTTATTCTATTTTATGTTTCTCTACTATATAAGGGCGGCCTCTAGTGTATATCTTAGGCTAATTTTCTGATTGCACAACTAATTGTGTGCTTTGTTTCTTTCTTCTCGCTTATCTGTTTTTGCTCAAAGTTAACTCGGTATCAGATCTGACAGAGCATATTACAATCCCTAAACTACTCCTAAGACTAATATACTAGAATACTCTAACATAAGCAACATTACTTTTTACTTATAACATATGGAAATTTTCAGTCTCTTGGACCAACGGTTATTGGGGAAATTGTTCCACTTTTTTCATGTAGCACTTGTTATCTTGCATTATGCCCATGCTTCTGCTAGTGACCCTTGGAATAAAAGTTTGTCTTTGTCTTTTAATCTCTGGTTCTCTTTATGAATCTTTCCAGGGAGATGGCTGGTCAGCTGTTGTTTCAAGGCAGCAGTTTGTTGTGGAAAAAGATAAAGGCATGCTTAAGGCTGGTGGCGGGGGTGCTATCCACATTGAAGGAAAAACCCGAAAATTGCCTGCTGGGGGTGAAGGATGGGATAGTAAAATTAAAAGGAAGCGGTCTGTTGGAGCTGTGGGTAGTAGAGCCACAAATGATGATCGGGATATGAAGCGAACTATGCATTTTAAGTCGTGTGCTGATACTAAGTTGCGACCTATTGATGCTCACAATTTCAGGTAAATTTTGTGCTTCTCTTCAGACGATTTCAGATTTGTGATGCGTTGCCGGTTTTATATTCCCAGAGGCTCTATTTTGATATTTTGAATATATGCAAGATTGGCTGCATTATTTCTGTGCAGACTTACTTCTTGGTTAATTTTAAGTTGCATTCTATCACTTATATGCTGTATCATTCTCAGCACTAATAGTCCAATACTGCTATATTTTTATGGTTATGTGATTATAAATAATATTTTAGGTAAACTGATTTTGTTTTATTCAGGAACAATTGAAATAGTGGGTAAGGTTGTCTTCNATTATAAATAATATTTTAGCTAAACTGATTTTGTTTTATTCAGGAACAATTGAAATAGTGGGTAAGGTTGTCTTCCTTAAATTAGAAGCTGGGTTCAGATTAGGATGTGTTAAAATGTAAAGGTATGACTTGTTGATAGTGATTGGGAGTTATGTTGAGTTGTAGATAGATGAGGTGGTCAGAGAATGGAGGGTGGACTGTGGTGGCTGGGTTGGTTGCGTGGTGGTGGTGGTGGTTTGAGATTCAACAAAAGCGAGAACTCCTAACACGGGGAGGGGGACTCTGGGGGAGAACTTTATGAGGAGAGAGTGAAGTTCCCCGGGAACTGATTCGTAGGGAATGTTCATAATTTGGAATATTGGTGCAGATGAGCTGGTGAGAGGGTGGAAGAAGGACTGTGGTGGCTGGGTTAGTTGCAATGGTGGTGATTTGAGATTTGTCTAAATCTAGAAGTCCTAACATGTGGAACGGGAGTCTTGGGGAGAGTTCTACAAGGAGAGAGTGTAGTTCACTAGTCAGTGATTCGTAGTGAAGGTTCATAATTTGGTGTTGAGTGTACTTGTGTGAGAAATTTAGTGACTATGGAAAGAATTTCATTAGTGCTGGTAAAAGTTTGAGTCATCTTTTTTAAATAAGAAAGGTCGCAGGACTACAAATGATATTTATTGACATACCAGCTGTTTGTTGTTAAAGCTATCCTGGTCAGCAAATGTATGTGTCTGTCAGTTGAAAAACTATTGCACTTTGATATGGAGAGGAATCTTTGGAGATGAAAATTCTGGATTTCTTTTGTGTTGCCAGGGAGAACAATTTTGGAAGCTAATGCCGGTGGAAGAATGTTGGCATCTTCTTTTGGGGGATGAGGAAGAAGATAGATTTCCTAGTTCATTTTTTCTTTTACCTGTTTCCGACATCTTTAAGACTTGAAGATGGAATTGGTGACTATTAGAGTAATATTTCTCTTGCAAAGGTACTTAGGAACAAAGATTGTTTTGCTGTAAACATAGGATAAAAATGGTCTGCTTTCTGCTAAAGCATATGTCGATGTACGAGTTTAAAGATCAACTGGAACTTTCTTGTAATGACAGTTTGTGATGTAGATCGGAAAGAAAAACTAAGGAACAAGAAACGAAGGCAGGGAGGGAACATTTAATCAGTTAAGAATCAGAGGTCTTCCAAAATCCTTGCATTAATCCCTTTATGAAGGGAGCCCAAAAACCATAAAACTGAAGTTTGTTAATATAACTGTACTACCAAACACATAATATAAATTTGCCATCAAGTTAAAGATAAACAGAATAATATCCCAAAAATAAATGACCCCGATGACAATAAAGTCAATTGCAATAATCAAAATACCAATGCTGTCTCAACTTCAACGTCTATGCTTACCATTAGAGCATCCAACCTTAAAACCAATTGGTAATAGGTGGAGTAGCCTTCAAGTATATAAACCAACCTTAGGTCTACTTAATATTTCAATGTGTGATGGCTCTCTTCACACCTTCTCTCAGTTGCAACCCAGAGTTGCACGTGGTTTAACAAACTAAACCAAAGCATAAAGACAAACATACTATAGCTAGACTGATAAACCGATCGGAGAATTCAATTAGGTGAAAGACTTAACCCACCAACTACCCAAGGAGCAACTTTGATACCATCTTAAAGCATCCAACTCAAAATTAATTAGTAATGAGTAGAGAGTGGCCTTTAGCATATAAGCCAATCTTGGGTGGTTCTAATCATTCGATTTGGGATACTAGCTCTCTCTACACCTACTATAAAGAAAAACAATTTGATTCCCATCAGTTTGGTATGTTGTGTGAGGCTTTTTTTTTTTTTTTCAATAGGTGCTCAGTGAAGGGAGTCCAAGGAGGGTTGACTAAGATTAGTTGATTTTTTTTTTTTTTTTTAAATTCTAAACTTTTTCAAAATCTTAGGCTAGTTTTTGTTGGAACATTCCAAATCAATGGCATTTTAGTCATTTAGGTGGTTCGACTCATTTTACATTTAAGCTCTTCTGGTGTAATGTAAAAGTGATGAGATACTAAAAGTCCTTTGAATCTTATATGTTTAAGTTCAATGAAGGAAACTGATTCTGTTGTAGCGAGTCGACTAGGTCCATCTAGTTGGGTACTAGAACCTCATGTTTTCATGTTTTTAATACAAAAATAGGAAGAGTTAGAGTTTGTGTTCTTCAAAATGTTCAAGGATGCACCTTATTCATTGTGAACTTTTGGCACCATCTCTAGTGATTTTGCTATTCTGTATTTTTGAATGATTTTGTCAATACATTTGGTTTTATCCAATGAAATTCAAATCCAATGCCCGCACTTGTTCCAGTCACTTTAATCATATGGCTAGAAATATATTTTCTACTACATTGTAATATTTTCGAAGTGATGGAGCACGTGAATTAACACAAGAACCATTCAATTAGTTTCTTAATGATTATGGCATTCTTTCTCAAGTATAATTGCCCCCACAATTTGAAACAAATTGTATAACCGACAAAAAGCATGGCCATATCACTAAAATGGGTCTCTTTCTCTTCTTTTTCAAGCTCACATGCCAAAACAATTTTGGCTCGAAGCTTTCTCATCAGCTATTTATCTCACTTACTTCAAACCCCTACACTTTTGGGATATGTCCTAGTTATTCCTATTACGCGTGCTCATAGGTTGACTGCCCAATGCATCCCGAATCAGGTCTCACAAATGTGCACTTTCCTTGTTTTTGGGTGCTGCTGCTTTCATTGTCTATGCCACTATCAATTTGACAAACTCAACCTAAAATCTATCACTAATTATTGCTCCTATTCGAGATGCATTCTAGGTTATAGTGACTTTTACAACGGGTATCGTTGTTTGGACAAACAAAAAATTTATTGAAGATGTTTTTTGCTTTTGCGTTTATTTCTAATCCACCATCATATATACTTCCATTGTCGTTTTTCCATTTTGTTTTGCCTTTATGCATCTCCTTCACAGCTCCTTAATCCGCCACTTCTCCGACAACATCTTGTTCCACTTCCGACTTTGACATACCTCTGCCTCCTATTTCACCTCCTATTCTTTCTTCCACACCATTCTCTCCATCCTCTCATCCACCTCGTCACCCAGAGTCACTAGACCACAAGATGGTCCCTGCAAATCTCAAGTCTCTATTAATGTTCACTTGCTGCTTTTCTCTCTACTAATGTTCGCTTGTCGTTTTTCTCTCTACTAATGTTAGCTTCTATTGGTGTTGGAATCCGCCTCTTATTGCCAAGTATCTAAGGATTCCACTTGGAACTTGGTTCGAGTTCAACCCACTATGAATATTGTTAGTTCTAAATGTGTGTACCACATCAAACGATGCAATGATGGAACCATTAAGCAGGACAAGGCTTATTTTGTTACCAAGGGTTTTCAATCAACAACCTAGGTTGGACTTCACTAAAACCTTTAGCCCAGTTGTTTAGCTAGCTACAATTTGCAGAGTCTACTCCATGGCTCTCTCTAAGCAAAAGGTCACACTTCAATTATATATCAAGAATGCATTTTTTCATGGTGTACATCAAGGTGTACATCAAGAAGAAGTGTATATGAAACAACCAATTCTTCATAAGAATATGTACACTTGTTTGCATGACTCAACAATTTTATTCTCTCTTGTGGGTTTTGTTGCCTTCTACAATCACAGGGGAACAGGGTTTTAAATCAAGCATTTTAGTANCAAGGTTAATTTGTCTAAAAGTGCAATTGTGTGAATTAATGTCCAACAAGACAAATTGATAAGCTTGGCAAAAGAACTAGGATGCACTATTTTGGAATGGTCTTTAAGGTACTTGGGCCACCCACTAGGGGGTAACCCACATAACTTAGCTTTTTAGGTCCAGTGATTCATAAGATTGGCAAGAGATTAGATGGATGGAAGAAAGTATATTTGTCGAGGGGGTGAAATGACATTAGTTTGCTCGTTCCTTGAAAGTATCCTGATATATGGGAAGATCATGTGGTAAGTTGGAATGTAATATCTTGATCTAGAGATAAAGATGGTCTTACTTTAGGGAACGTAAGAGCTAGGAATATTTCATTGCTTGCTAAATGGTTTTGGCGATTTCCCATTGAGCCTTATAGTTTGTGGCATTTAGTGATTAAAAGTAAATATTAAATTCAACAAAATTGAGTGCTATACAACATGAGTGAGCAAAGATGTTCTCGTTGTCATTGGAAGTTTATTTCTCAAAGAATTCCTCTCTTTTCTAAAAATGTCAAATTTGTGGTGAACAATGGAGAAAAAATTTGATTTTGATAGGGCCTGGGTGAGTCTTCTTTTGCTTGTATGTTTCCTCGGTTGTATTGATCGACAAGAACCCAAATATTTCCATTGCAAGTATGGTAGCATTCTATTTTTACAGAATTTTAATTTATTTAGGAGTTTGCATGATAGAGAAATTGTTGAGTTATCCTCTCTCTTATCCATTTTTTATAACATTTCTCTGGATCAATTCTACCATTAGAGCTAAAATCTTGTGGAATACTGTAGTAATGACATTGTTTTGGGTGATATGGTTGGAGAGGAATGAAAGAATCTTTGATGAAAGAATGGCTGCCTTGGATGAAATGTGGTAAAAGATCTCTTTTTTGGCATCCCTAAGGACATCTA
Organism: Ilex paraguariensis; assembly: GCA_963454935.2. Taxonomy (NCBI): domain Eukaryota; kingdom Viridiplantae; phylum Streptophyta; class Magnoliopsida; order Aquifoliales; family Aquifoliaceae; genus Ilex; species Ilex paraguariensis. The sequence continues at coordinate 139,322 of CAUOFW020007403.1, read as the reverse complement.
CTTCAAAAGAATTTGAAAGGACTTCATTATTCTTGATAAAAAATCATTGGACACAAGTGTGCGAAGGGACTTGAGATGGTGTTACCCTCTATCTGTATTACTATTTTTACTATATTTATTTTTCTTTGTTTTTGTTTTTTTCTTATCAAAAAATAGAATCACATCCTGGATTTCCTGTTTTCCTGTTTTCCTTACTTTCTCTCCAACCCTCTTAATTTACTCTAATCATAATTTTAATCAACTTCATTGTTTTACCTGCTAGCTTTTATATATTACAAGTCACTGACCTAAATTTGATATTCAGGACTAGATTCTGCACCTGCCCACATCCAGAGTAACATAGAATCCCTCACATTTTTCCCTCAAATGCAAACAACCAAAATATGGTGCCCCTAACTTATTTTTCAGAAACACCAAGGGCAAGGACAACTCATAGGTTAAGGGGAACACCTAGCATTTACACATTTTCAGATCTCATGTCCACAAGAGATCTGATAAATTTTACGTTGCCTTTCACTATCTAATGAAACGCTCCTCCTTAATCTAGACTTGCAACTAACAGTGCAAAAAAAAAAAATTGACACTAAACACGACACACGTGGACATAAAATTTAGGAAGCAAGTGATAATACAATTACTAATGAATTATATAATTGACAATTAGTGATTGCAAATATCAGTAATATTTTGGCACAAGTATTAAGAGTGAGCAAATCTCCGGTCTTTGCATCAGTATAGATTGATGACATAAAGGAAACTTACAAACAACTACAATGAAGCCAATGTTGAATATAAATGATAAAGGCTGCATTTAGAAGAATCCATGAATTCAAAAGAAGTTACAGATAAATGATGGATTGACAACCATAAATGTTTTTATATGTAGTCTCCTCGGTATCAAAAATATTAATCTCACAAGTCAATCAGATGCTGTGAAAAACAAAACTTCTGAGTCTTACCATTACCACCCCTGCAAATAACAGCTCTCGAATCCCCAACATTAGCAACCAGCAAACGATCGCCAACAAGGATAGCAGTGGAAGCAGTTGAGCCAGCATCTCTGTTCTGACTATTATCTGATTTCAGAAATTCTGAATCGGTATGGCTGTATGCATCAGCTGCAGTGGGAGCAATACATAAAAACCAGGAAGTTACATGAGCAAGAACTTGTCCAACATCATAGAAACAACAACATCAGTAAAAATGAGACAAACCTATTGCCAATTTGGTATCAGAAATAAACTTTGGATGCCTGATCAAATTACTGAAAAGGTTTTGTTTAACATACTCTGCAGCTCGAGCACCCCCATGACCTATAACAGCAATAATGCACATATACACAGAAAGATGAGAGAGACATGAAGAATCCAGTAGTAAGGTAAAAGTTCTCTCATTTCAGATTCCTTGTCAATTATGGTTCCCAAAAAAAAAAAAAAAGTCATTGTCAATCACGATAAGTCAAAAACAACTATAGGCATATAAGGATGTGAAGAAAGCTAGTTATTTTATGTATACAAAACTCAAATGGCACATAAAATGATCAAATTTGAGGAATGAATTAAGAAATATAGATTAATAAGGTAGTCAGTCCTACGGAAGAAAGTATGAAACGGCAAACAGAATCTAAAAGAAGCACTAACTATACTACTAGTGGCTCCTGCATACAACTACTGGTGTGTTTGATATAGAAGCATATGATACGGAGATATTGAAGGAGAGAAATATGTGAGAGAAAAGAGATATGAGACTTACGGGTTGTTGACAGGCAGTTAAATGTAGTTGAGTAAATTAAAAAATATTATTTGTGGTTAAAGTGAAAAAAAGACAGGGTGTTTTGGGTATTTTATGAGTGGACACCAAATTAATAGTATAGATTTTACAAGATATTGTGACACTCATCCACAGGAGTGAATTACAAAGAGTTTTTATGACCATTTTACAGGTGCAAGTACTNGACACTCATCCACAGGAGTGAATTACAAAGAGTTTTTATGACCATTTTACAGGTGCAAGTACTAATTTTTGCCAAAAAAAAAAGAAAAAAATCTTACCTGGTGCTGATAACATAATATGACACCTAGTTTAGTCCCCATTATGGAGAGTCTGCGAGGAGAAGATCGAGTACACATCTACCATTTGACATTAATTGTATAAAGTGATGGCTCTAAGTTTTGATCCGNCTGCGAGGAGAAGATCGAGTACACATCTACCATTTGACATTAATTGTATAAAGTGATGGCTCTAAGTTTTGATCCGACAACCTTAAGAGTGATTTGGCCAAAACACAAAAGAGCATGTAGAGAGAGAGAGAGAGAGAGTAGCTTACCATCAAAGACTCCGAAAAGACCAACTATCTCTCCATCCACACCATCAATTCTTGTCTCATAGAAATCCTCCATCGATGCCCTCTTCCCAGGGGAGCTTGCATATCCATAGCTGAACTTTCTGTTTTGACTGTTCCCAAATGACAAGTTACACTTAGACACATTCTGAATTTTTAACATCGACAAAGTTATTGGATCAATATGCATATAAATTAGTCATAATCATCTCCGAACATGTAATCTACTCAATGTTGCCCATGCATGTAAAATCTCATTTTGTGTGTGTGAGNCATGGTGCATAAAAGATATCTTACATGTGTAAGCCCACATGATATGCATTTGCATGCATGTGGGTGGTGTACAAGTGCATGCATCGAAATTAGCACAAATATAAACAGATATTCATGAATAAACTTTCCAGAATGTTCTTCTTTTCAGCATTACTCTCAGTTGGACAACATCATGCAGATTGTAATTTGGTTTCAATGTCCTAGTTTGTATTTTTGTTATGACTTTGCTGTTATCCATCATTGGGTTCTACAACTTGTCCACATTTGATCGGTTTATAATACTTTATTTTATTTATTAAAAAAGTTGTCTTTTCTCATATAAAAAAAATAGATCTAACACATGCAAACCATGAGAGCCCTTAATAGAAAACATGGGATACNGCTTGAAGTTGTTATTTATAAACTCTAATGCTGATAGCTGCAACACGCCAAGTGCTACGGCCCATTAAGTACAGGAAACATGGCCCATAATAGAACTCTCTCCTTCAAAAAAATATATCTCCATTTGTGTCTCGTATAATTTATATATTGACAAGTCAATCAACTTATTCTAGGACATGTCATTCTACACTTCTGTCTCTTCTAAAATTTCAAGGTGAAATTTAAGTTTCAGATGTAGCTTTTGGTGGTGTTTGATAAAGCTGAAAGCTGAAGTCTGAAAGCTGAAAGCTAAAAACTGAATGCAGAATTTATGGACTGTTTGGTATTCACTAAAATTTAAGTATTAAATTGAACTAAACTGTTTGGTAACTACACAAAACTAACGTTTGAAAATAAATTAATTTTCAGTTTTACCCTTCCACTCTTTAATTTGAAAATATTTATCAAATATGTCATAACATAAATTATAATCACTATTATTATATTGTCGTCTACATTTAACAAATATTTGATCAAAATAAATATATAACATCTAAATAACACAATAAGTGAACAATTACAAATTGAATAACATAATAAGTGAACAATAACATCTGATAAAAAAAAGAACAATAACTAATAAATAATCAAATAATATTGAAAAAATACAATAAATTAAACTTCATTAACAATATGTGTGTGCGCCGTGTGTGTGTGCAGTCCATGTGTGTAAATATGTGTGTGTGTGCAGTCCATGTGTGTAAATATGTGTGTGTGTGCAGTGCATACGGTTGTGTGTAATTGTGTGTGTGCAGTATGTGGAGTGTGTGCGTTTATGTGTGTTATTATAATTATGTATGTATATTTTTGTTACAAAAAACAAGGAAAAGGAAAAAAAAAAGATCGACAAGGAGAATATATAGGTTACAGGTGTTTGAGAGAAAACTAATTAGAGTTTTAATAAGATTGTAAAATATTTCGGGGTATAATTGTCATATTGTAAATATTATTAAAGAAGGTTTTGTTGTNGAGAGAGGAGAGAGAAACTACCTGGAATAGATTAAATGCCATGAAAACAGAGAAGAAAACTTTAAGTCGAATTAAACGGGCAAGATGACGACGATATGTTAGAGAAGAGAGAGGGAAAAGTATTAAGAGAAAGGGTTCTGTTTTGGTTTTCTTTTGAGTTTTAATCACAAGCAAACAGAGTGGAAATAATTCTTAGGTAATAACTAATTGAGCAATTTTTCATGAATTTAAAATATTGACTAGATCATTATTATTGATATAAGTGTGATATTAGGCCTCGTAAATATGTCAAGTGAAACGATTTTCCGTGAAATAAATTCGTGTCAAAAAATTTATTTATATCTTATTTTTTTTATATAAGCAGGTTTAACTATCACATTTGTACATGACTCATTTATTAAACGAGTTATCCGATATAATTTATGTGTAACTCGCTTAAATAAGAAAATTAGTTAAAGTATTTTGAATTCACCCAAAAAAAATCATCAAGTCGTCACACATTACACATGTTTATTATAACAATAAATCATAACTAANTAGAGCCCGCTATGTCTTCAAGAACACCTCTCTGGATTAAAGCCAACAAATAATATGTAATGATGGTGATGAGATTAAATTGTTTTCTTTCATATATCATTGATAGCCATGGTGCATAAAAGATATCTTACATGTGTAAGCCCACATGATATGCATTTGCATGCATGTGGGTGGTGTACAAGTGCATGCATCGAAATTAGCACAAATATAAACAGATAATCATGAATAAACTTTCCAGAATGTTCTTCTTTTCAGCATTACTCTCAGTTGGACAACATCATGCAGATTGTAATTTGGTTTCAATGTCCTAGTTTGTATTTTTGTTATGACTTTGCTGTTATCCATCATTGGGTTCTACAACTTGTCCACCTTTGATCAGTTTATAATACTTTATTTTATTTATTAAAAAAGTTGTCTTTTCTCATATTAAAAAAATAGATCTAACACATGCAAACCATGAGAGCCCTTAATAGAAAACATGGGATAGNCATAGCTGAACTTTCTGTTTTGACTGTTCCCAAATGACAAGTTACACTTAGACACATTCTGAATTTTTAACATCGACAAAGTTATTGGATCAATATGCATATAAATTAGTCATAATCATCTCCGAACATGTAATCTACTCAATGTTGCCCATGCATGTAAAATCTCATTTTGTGTGTGTGAGAGAGAGGGAGATCCCCACATATATTTTTTTAGTATATACTGAAGCAAACCCTAAAAAAGAAAATAAGCAAACAAACAAATAAAACTCCAAATGAGCTTTGAATGGCCAAATGGGAAAAAAGCCCACCCTTAACACTACGAGCATCACTCTTACTTTCTTAACATTGAACAGAGATCAATGGAAGAAAAGAGAAAAACACAAATAGAGCAGCTTGAAGTTGTTATTTATAAACTCTAATGCTGATAGCTGCAACACGCCAAGTGCTATGGCCCATTAAGTACAGGAAACATGGCCCATAATAGAACTCTCTCCTTCAAAAAAATATATCTCCATTTGTGTCTCATATAATTTATATATTGACAAGTCAATCAACTTATTCTAGGACATGTCATTCTACACTTCTGTCTCTTCTAAAATTTCAAGGTGAAATTTAAGTTTCAGATGTAGCTTTTGGTGGTGTTTGATAAAACTGAAAGCTAAAAACTGAATGCAGAATTTATGGACTGTTTGGTATTCACTAAAATTTAAGTATTAAATTGAACTAAACTGTTTGGTAACTACACAAAACTAACGTTTGAAAATAAATTAATTTTCAGTTTTACCCTTCCACTCTTTAATTTGAAAATATTTATCAAATATGTCATAACATAAATTATAATCACTATTATTATATTGTCGTCTACATTTAACAAATATTTGATCAAAATAAATATATAACATCTAAATAACACAATAAGTGAACAATTACAAATTGAATAACATAATAAGTGAACAATAACATCTGATAAAAAAAAGAACAATAACTAATAAATAATCAAATAATATTGAAAAAATACAATAAATTAAACTTCATTAACAATATGTGTGTGCGCCGTGTGTGTGTGCAGTCCATGTGTGTAAATATGTGTGTGTGTGCAGTCCATGTGTGTAAATATGTGTGTGTGTGCAGTGCATACGGTTGTGTGTAATTGTGTGTGTGCAGTATGTGGAGTGTGTGCGTTTATGTGTGTTATTATAATTATGTATGTATATTTTTGTTACAAAAAACAAGGAAAAGGAAAAAAAAAAGATCGACAAGGAGAATATATAGGTTACAGGTGTTTGAGAGAAAACTAATTAGAGTTTTAATAAGATTGTAAAATATTTCGGAGTATAATTGTCATATTGTAAATATTATTAAAGAAGGTTTTGTTGTGCGCTTTCAGCTTTCAGAATTAAGCAAGTGATCTCCCACTTAATATTGTAGCTTATTTTTAAATAGCACTTAACATATTAAGAGAGTTTAAATTTTGGTTATTAAATGAGCTAAATTAATAAATGCTTAATACATTCATTATAAGTGCTGAATTTGAGTTAACAAACACACCCTTTCTATGCTCCTGTATACCACACATTCCCATGGCTAAATCCAATCTGGTGGGGTGGTTTATTCATTCTTATTTTATAAGAGAAAAAAGACTGCAATGTTCAGAGAAGGGTGTAAGCTTAGAGCCCGCTATGTCTTCAAGAACACCTCTCTGGATTAAAGCCAACAAATAATATGTAATGATGGTGATGAGATTAAATTGTTTTCTTTCATATATCATTGATAGCCATGGTGCATAAAAGATATCTTACATGTGTAAGCCCACATGATATGCATTTGCATGCATGTGGGTGGTGTACAAGTGCATGCATCGAAATTAGCACAAATATAAACAGATAATCATGAATAAACTTTCCAGAATGTTCTTCTTTTCAGCATTACTCTCAGTTGGACAACATCATGCAGATTGTAATTTGGTTTCAATGTCCTAGTTTGTATTTTTGTTATGACTTTGCTGTTATCCATCATTGGGTTCTACAACTTGTCCACATTTGATCGGTTTATAATACTTTATTTTATTTATTAAAAAAGTTGTCTTTTCTCATATTAAAAAAATAGATCTAACACATGCAAACCATGAGAGCCCTTAATAGAAAACATGGGATAGCATTATAACGGGTTGGAGCAGTCCAACCTTCTTATTTGGTGGATTTACAAACTCAGATAATGGGAACAGACAATTGTTTTCTAGAAAAATGCTATAGCCCACCAAACACAACAAAAGGAGATCGATAAAAAGTTTTTTCAAATCTTGCATATTGCAAAACTAATACATTTCCCTTTTAGCAATGCTCCTTCTTGAAAGACGCGACCCATGTCATTTTTCCTTGAACATATCCAATCACATAGATTGCGTAGTCAATTTAATTCTCTTGCAGGGGATCAATGCATTCTTGACATGACAATATGAAATTTAATCAAGAATATTGTGACACAACGTGACTATGTGCCTTTTGTAGAAACAAACCCCTTGTGCAGATAGCATAAACAATTTGGCACTCTTGTAGGGATATCAATGCATGCCAAACATGACAAAACTTAAGCAACTATTTCTTTGATCATACAGATTCCTTTATTAATCTAGTTTTAAAGGGATAATAAAGCATCCCCAGCCCGATAATATACGAAGAACTCTGACATTCATATAGCATCACTAATGTTGTTTCAATACAATCCCATTGAAATTCACGAAAAGTCAACACGTGTATTAGACAAGTATTTTTTTTCCATTGTGTAGAATATATTAGTAATCCAATTATCAAATATTGACGTTAAAGCATGAAAAAACCAACCAACAACTTCCATGCTAGAATTAGACTCATTATGCTGATGGCTTAACCAGTTTAACTTTCCACAACAGCAAGGGTAGCTTAGTTCTCTTTTGCTTAAGGGAAGCTTAGTTCTCTTTTGCTTCTTAGAACTTCCTCGTGCTTCTTCTTGATTAATTCTTATTCTTTAGTTCCCTTAATTCTGATTCAATGTATTATAGCACTTCAATCACATGAATTGGTATTAGAGCTATATTGGTCTACATCATAGTGTAGCTCACATAACTGATTCGCTTATTTGGTTTTCTCACAAAGATATTGATGGGTCCAACACGATTAATTGTGGTTTAATCACTGTTGTTTCTTCATGCAGTTTGTGAAATAGTCATAAACTGCACGCACTAAGGAAATCACATTTATAAGAGCAAAGCTAATACAAAGTTGATTAAGAGATGAAATTGAGGGGAAACCAAATTGCAAGGGATGCAATTTAGGTAGAAACATATCGTAGCCATTAAAAGTCAACTTCCATTCATTAAAAAAAGTCATTTAATATTACCGGCACGATATTTTCTTCTCCATTTTAATCTATTGGCCAAATCAAAAAGATCAGCCAGATGTTTCGGATTCAAAGAAAAAACCCGCCTTAAAAAAAATATTGTTTCTAAGAATTGCATAATGAATTCATAATAAATGACCCAAATCTAAACAGATGATCAATCGTTAGTAGCATGCAAATCAATAATTACCATATGTATACATGTAACAACCAACACAACTACAAAGTACAACCAATTCAAGATCTGTCAAAGGAAGAAAGAGAGTTGGAGAGAGAATTATACCTAAGACCGCCACCGCTAACGGGCCCATCATCACCATGAACTTGGCTGGTAGATGATAATACCGAATTCAGATACCCCATGGCAATAATGATTGACCTGATCAAATGCCAATCTTCCCTTCAATATGTTTATATGAGTGCGTTGTTGGAAATATAAATTAAAAAACGCCTATTTTGGTAAGCGAATGACCCACAATATGTGTAGCTTCATTTCCAATCACGAAAAATCAAATCCAACCTGAGAAAACCCAACATCAATTTCAAATTCACCAAAATAGTAATATTCAATCCAACCCATTAACACCAAATGACTTGAACAATACATTTGATTTGCATACCTATAAACAATTAATATAACTATATATACATGTGCGTGTATATAGTTATATAAAAATATGGGGAAAGCGAGAGAGAGAGAGGAGAGAGAAACTACCTGGAATAGATTAAATGCCATGAAAACAGAGAAGAAAACTTTAAGTCGAATTAAACGGGCAAGATGACGACGATATGTTAGAGAAGAGAGAGGGAAAAGTATTAAGAGAAAGGGTTCTGTTTTGGTTTTGTTTTGAGTTTTAATCACAAGCAAACAGAGTGGAAATAATTCTTAGGTAATAACTAATTGAGCAATTTTTCATGAATTTAAAATATTGACTAGATCATTATTATTGATATAAGTGTGATATTAGGCCTCGAAAATATGTCAAGTGAAACGATTTCCCGTGAAATAAATTCGTGTCAAAAAATTTATTTATATCTTATTTTTTTATATAAACAGGTTCAACTATCACATTTGTACATGACTCATTTATTAAACGAGTTACCCGATATAATTTATGTGTAACTCGTTTAAATAAGAAAATTAGTTAAAGTATTTTGAATTCACCCAAAAAAATCATCAAATCGTCACACATTACACATGTTTATTATAACAATAAATCATCACTATGANGTCGTCACACATTACACATGTTTATTATAACAATAAATCATAACTAAGAAAAAATTAAGGCAAAAAATGAACATTAAATTAGTATCGAATTTAAATGAGTCCGACAGATGAGAAGCGTGAGATGAGGTAGAGGCTGAGAGACCTAGGGATTGTTTGTTTATTGTTTTTGTCTCGTGTTTTTGTGTTTTTATTTTCAATTTTTGTCAAATATGAAAACAAAAATATGTTTGTTTAATTGTTTTTGTTTTTTGTTTCATATTAGTTGTCTTAGAAACAAGCTAAAAAAATGAGAATAAAAAATTTGTGTTCTAGGAAATATGAGAACACACGAAACGTTTATTTTTTGTTTAAATGAGGTCTCAGTTTTGAGTTTTGTTAGTCACAAAATACCACTTTATGTGATGAACTATAAATATCGGGTGAAACGCGTTTTAGAATTTATAGTGTCACTATTAACGAATTAAACATGAAACATATTCATTTATTTTACGGATTTACTGAGTTAATTTATTAACCTCTCGAACCTGTTAAGATTATACTCAAACTCTCTAAATCCATGTAAAGTTAATTCTGGTTTCATGAATCTTGTCTAAAGTTGTTATGTGTTATAATCGATCAAGGCAACAAATTAAATTGTACAAATAACATTTTCCTAACTAATTATCAATAATATTTGATATGGTCAAGTTTAATAGTAAAATTAAAATTCATCGAATACTGTTTGTCATTAATGGAATCCATTAGAAGACCCAATAAATTTGGAAATGATTAACTAAAATTCATTGATTAAGATAAAATTAAAATAAAAAGGAGGATGTATAAAAAACAAAAATAAATCCATTGACAAGATCAATATAACACTTCACAGATAAGGTCTAATTAACTAAATGAAAATTAATTCAACTTCATCATAATCAACCAAGTATAAATTTAGAAGATTCGAATTTTATAAAATAACAAAAAGAATTTTGTTTAAAAGGATTCGTCTTTTTTTTTTTTTGTTATATGGTGTTCATCAAATTTACAATGAGCATTACCTTGAAGTCAATGATTGATGACAGTGACTTTGAACGGGGTTTGTTTGTTGATACTAAATATGGGGGCGTAAGAGCCGGCTGAAGATGTGGTGAGGTTGAGCAGCACTTGGTCACGGACATAAATATAAGTTTAACTGGCAGATCTCTCACCAAACACGTGGATAGGGATTAGGATGAACAATATCATATTTTGAGGTCAATCATTCATGAGTTGATTAACTTTGACTTACATTCGAGGCCATTGCTCATAATGCACCATAATAGATAAAGATATAATGGAATGCAGCTAAATTTGTGCCCAGTTAATTATAGGTTCTACGTTTTTAGCCCAACTTTTCAGATCATTATTTTCACACCACTTTGATCTCCTCCACCTGCCAATGTGAGTGATCTTAAATAGATCGATATAACTATACCATTACACATTTTTATTGATCTTTTTAATTTCGAGGGAGGTGAATGGTTTTGAACCTACAATAGTATTGTCTTGCATCGCTTTTCCGCGGTTGAAAGAGTATAATCTATCTAACATTAATGCTATTGGAACACATTGCAACATTAAATACATTCCACTATTAGTCAAAATGTATTATATTCCTAAATTATGTCTCAATAGTATTGCTCTCTATGTAAATGTGATATCATATGGTATCACCATTAAATAATATGTTACTCTCTTCTTTCCTAAATATCTGTCGTTTTATGAAACCAAAACATAATAAATATATTTTTTCAAATTTACCCTTATCTCTATTTTCTAATAAGTGATTAATAGATTAAGTGTAGGCTAAGTGTCTTTCATATTTCTTTCCTTCCCAATACGTATTGAATAAGGGTATTTTAGCCTTGTGTAATTATTTTTTACTCATATTAGAGCTATTTAATAATTTCCTTAATTGCTGTGCAAAAATCTTAAACGACAGATATTTAAAAACGAATGGAGTAATAAATAATGGGTTAATAGTATTTTTAGTTCCTAAAGTATGTATTTTTCATTAGTTTAGTTCTCATTATATCAATTTTATCAATTTGATTCCTAAAATATTCAATTTGTGTCATTTTGGTCCCTATATAGACGAACCGTTAAATTTTTGACGGAATGATCACGTGTTTAACACGTAATACTGTCTAAAAAAATGACACATGGTTACTTCTGTCAAAAATTTTGACAAATTGTCTGATCCAACACATGGTCACTATTTGGTCAAAAAACTTGACGAATTGTTTGATTGGGGACAAAAATGATACAAATTAAATATTTTAGAGACAAAATTGACAAAATTGATATAAGGAGAACTAAATTGATAAAAAAAACATATTTTAGGAATCAAAAGTACTATTAATCCATAAATAATTAAAAAGGGTGTGGTCACTTTTCGGTCAAAAAAACTTGACAGATTGTTTGATTGGGGATAAAAATGATACAAATTAAATACTTTAGAGACTAAATTGACAAAATTGATATAATGAAAACTAAATTGACAAAAAATACATATTTTAGGGATCAAAAGTACTATTAACCCATAAATAATTAAATAAGGGGGAGGGAGAGAGGAAGGGGACTTGAACCTTGACCTCAAGAAGACAAAGTCTTTCACAAGATAAGTAATATCATTAGAACCCACACAAATCAATAAATATCCCTACATATAATACAACAACTACCTATCCTCCCTCCATATAAGCCAATAATTACCCACATATATAAGAAGGTGAGGTTCATCTTATCCATTTGATATTTTATTATTAGATAATAATATTATGTGACAATAATTTATAATTGTAGCGTTGCACTGAGTTGGAGAAAATATTCACTTGAGATAGTTGTGAATGAAAAGGGATACTCAAATTAAGAGTAGAACCCCGTATATATATCCAAAAATAATACAGAGTGACTTAAACATCCTTGTAGTTTAGGCAAAATATAAAAATCATAGTAAGGGTAAAAAAGGGAAAAGAAATCCTAATAAACCTAGACTATCTATACTCCAACACTCCCCCTCAAGCTAGGCGCAAAAATGTCAACTAAGCCAAGCTTGACAACGGAGTCCCGAAGAATAGACAGAGTGACAGGTTTGGTAAAAACATCCGCAACTTGATCACTGGTCCCCACAAACGATGGAGTAACAAGACCACTGCTGACCTTCTCCCGAAGAAAGTGAACATCGATCTCTATATGCTTCGTTCTCTCATGTAGTACAGAGTCAGAAGCGAGCTGAATAGCAGATTGATTATCACAATATAATGTGGATGGAGAGGTCACTGAAAAACCCAACTCGTCAAGAATCGATCGTAGCCAGATAATCTCACATGTGCCAAGTGCCAATGCCCGATACTCTGCCTCTGCGGACGAGCGGGAGACAACTGCCTGCTTCTTGCTCTTCCAAGAGATAAGATGAGTCCCTCGAAAAGCACAGAAACCCGTAGTAGATCGACCATCACATGCTCCCCCATAATCTGAATCTGAATAACAGGCTAGAGAACCGGTCTGAGATCCTGATGCATAAAACAACCCAAGTCCAGGACAAGACTTGAGGTACCGAAGAATATGATAAACTGCATCAAGATGAGACTGACATGGCCTATGCATGAACTGACTAACTCGGCTGACTGCGAATGAAATGTCCGGCCTAGTATTGGCTAAGTAGATAAGTCCACCTACCAATCTTTGATAAACTGTCGAATCTTTCAACTCCTCACCTTCAGCAGTAAGCTTCAGGTTTGGAATCATAGGTGATGATGCCGGTTTGCACCCCAACATCCCAGTGTCTGAAAGAAGATCCAAAACATACTTTCTCTGAGAAAGAACAATACCTCTGCTTCTACGGGCAACCTCAATCCCAAGAAAGTATCGCAGAAATCCAAGATCCTTCACATCGAAGGCCTTCCCAAGGTCTATCTTGACCTGCGCAGTCCCAGAAACATCATCACCAGTAATAATAATATCATCAACATATACCAGAAGGATGACACACTGTCCAGAAGTATTCCGTCGAATAAAGCAGGTATGATCAGAATGACACCTGGTGAACCCCAATCGTATGACTACATCACTGAAGCGAGAGAACCAGGCTCGTGGCGACTGTTTCAGTCCATAAAGAGACTTACGCAGTCGACATACCTTTCCAGCATACTCCCCCTCACCACGAAAGCCCGGTGGTGCATCCATATAAATAATCTCGTCCAGATCACCGTGAAGAAACGCATTCTTCACATCTAATTGATGAAGAGGCCAAGAGTACTCCGCAGCCAGAGAAATAATTAACCGAACAGTAGTCAATTTTGCCACGGGGGCAAATGTAGCACCAAAGTCACGACCTGGTACCTGAGTAAAGCCCTTCGCCACAAGTCTAGCCTTGTAACGATCAATAGTACCATCTGCAAGAAACTTCAGGGTGTAAACCCAGCGACAGCCAACAGGCTTCACCCCTGAAGGTAAGGAGACAAGATCCCATGTATGATTACGCTGAAGAGCGTCCATCTCTGTCTGCATGGCAAGAACCCACTGGGGCTCCCGCATAGCTTCCGAAATAGAGCGAGGAACCAGCGTATCTGATAAGGCCATAGTATAAGCTCGAAATGTGGGAGACAGATTACCATAAGAAACATAAGCAGAGATCGGATATAAAATCTTGGCGGTCCAACCATATCGATCAACTGGACGGCGATCACGCCTTGGATAACGACGCCCTAAATCACCATCCTCTACTGATAATATCTTATCAGGTAAAGTAACTGGCTCAGCACCTGTAATCTCATCAGTACTAACAACAGGTGCATCAATATGCTCAACAAACTGAGAAGTATTACCTGCATCGCCTGAGGTAGAGGGGATATCAGCAGGGTGATGAGAGCGAGGACAACGAGCATACACCTGCAAAGGAAGAGAGACTGGTAACTCTGTACTGACAGGGATGAGTGACTCCTTGGGAGGAAAAACGGATGACCCTGTAGGGATAGTGATCAATGACTCTGACTCTTGTGGTAATGGAAAATCAAAGGGAGTATCATCAACTGGAGGGGCAGACAAAGGACTGAAAGGAAAAAAAGGAATATGCTCAAGAAAGGTAACATCTAGACTGTGATACATACGACGCCTAATAGGATCATAACATCGATACCCCTTAGATTGATGACAATAGCCCACAAAGATACAACGAATCGCTTTATCATCAAGTTTATGACGAGTAGGAGACCGATCCTGAACAAAACATGTGCATCCAAAAACACGAGGGGGGACCGGAAAAAGTGTCCGCTCAGGAAATAAGACCTGTAAGGGAGCCTTATGCTGAAGAACACGACTCGGCGTACGATTGCACAGAAAGGTAGAAGTCAAAACAGCAAAATGCCAATAAGATTTTGGTACCCTCATGCCTCTAAGCAGACAACGTACCATCCCTATCAAACTCCTATTTTTCCTCTCAGCAACACCATTTTGCTCAGGAGTATATGGACAAGTGAGTTGCTGAAGGATACCCTGAGAAGAAAGGTGAGACACTAAAGCATCAGACACATATTCTTTGGCATTATCCGAACGAAGAGCACGAACAATGACATCGAATTGTGTCTTAATCATCTGTAAAAACTGAGTGATTATAGGGAGCACATCAGACTTCCTATGCAAAAGGTAGACCCAAGTACAACGGGTATGATCATCTATAAATGTCACATAATATCTGGCACCTGACAGAGCAGTAACGGGAGAGGGTCCCCAAATATCAGAGTGTATTAGGTCAAATGGCTTGGGTGACTGGTGCATGCGAGGAATATAATTGGCCCTAACATGTTTTGATAGGGAACAGATAACGCAATCAAGTTTACCACCAACACAAGCATTACTCAAAGCAGGAAACAACATACATAAATATTTAAAATTTGTATGTCCAAAACGGTCATGCCACAATTGAACAGTTTGTGACGAAAAATCATAACGACAACTACTAGGTAAAATACTAGCATGCAAGCTAGGAACAGAAAAAGACAAAGCAGGTGCAGGTGAAGGAATTGGTGAAACTGGAGATGGATTGCCAAGATAATACAGTCCATCTTTCTCATGTCCCTTGATAATAATCCTCCTGGTACTCAGGTCCTGCAAATAACACGAATCAGATAAGAATACAACCGCACAGTGAAAATCTCTGGCTAACTGATGTACAGATAATAGATTCATGGCCAACTTTGGCGCATGAAAAACCGAATGTAATGTAAGGCCATCTGGGAGACGGACTGTACCCCTACTAACAATAGGGGCATGTGTTCCATCTGCTAACTGAACCTGTGTATGTAACGGCTCGTCAAAAGTGGTGAAGTGATGGGCCTCACCTGTCATGTGACCATTCGCACCCGAGTCCAACATCCAAAGGGGAGATGAACTGGCACAAGCGTGAAAGGCACGAGATATACCTGTAGTGGTGACAGCAGCAGTAGTCAGACTCTGAGAAGTCAGAGCAGACATAAGTATATCTAATCGGGAAGTGATAGCATCCATATCACTTTGCCAAGGAGGAGCAGTAGCAGGAGTGGCGGTAGTGGGCGGTGGTACCTCAGCAATAGCAACAGTACGGCTGCGAGAAGGTGGTTTAAGCTCTAGATGGAGCTTCCAGCAAGTAGCCCTGAGATGTCCTGGTCGACCACAATAATCACATTGACGGAAATCCCCCCGTCTGCACTGATCTGGGGCGCCCTGACGGCGCTGGTCTGAGCGTTGCCCATCCCTGACTAAGGATCCTGAACGGGACCCTACAGCAGCTGCAAGGGCCATCTGGTCAATCGAAGGAGTCAAAGCTGCAACTGGAAGTGATGCAATACGGACTCGACGCTCATGCTGCTCAATCATCCCATACACCTCATAAAGAGAAGGAAGTGTCAACATCGACAAGATCTGAGAACGAGGTCCCTCAAACTCATCACGAAGCCCCATAAGGAACTTGTGAATCCTATCCTCCTGCTCTCGAGTATGCAAGAATGCTGCTCCCTCGGGCTCTATCTTCGGAATAGCAGCAAGAGGACGTAGAGACTCATACTCAAGCCAGCGCTGGGTCAAATAGCCATAATAATCCTGAACGGTCATATCTCCCTGCCGAGCATATGAGAGCTCCTGAGAAAGCTCATAAACACGAACTCCCCGTCCTGACTGAGAATACATCTCTGATAATGCGCTCCATAGCTTCGGAACAGAGCTATGAAACTGGTGGATCCTGCAAACAGAGGGCTCCATTGAGCCAAATAACCATCCAAGAATGGCACAGTTTTCAGAGAACCATGCAGAATATCCAGGGTCGGCATCAGCTGGCTTTGGGTGAGATCCCGTCAGCCAACCAAGCTTCCCTACACGGCCTAAGAAAAGCTGGAATGAGCGTGACCACTCAGCGAAGTTACGACCATTCAACAATTGTACCGTAACTTTTTGAGAGATCATGCCCGGTAATGCTAGTAATGCAACTGTGCTAGTAGGCACTGTATACTGGTCAAACATAAAAGTGGAAGTACCCATAGATGTTTCAACGGTAGAGGTGTCAACAGTAGGGTTCTCAAGTCCCTCAGTAGTAGCCATATCAACAACAATACTAGGGCACCCGTGACAGAAAAATAACTCTAAGATAAATAGAGGAATAAAATAAGGGAGAACAATATACCTCCAGTTAAATTGTAGCGACAGATAAAGAAGGTCCAGAAAGCTCCCAAATAATCAAGTCATGGTGCCCAGAAATCTAATAAATATAAATGATCTACTGCATCAAGAGCAGATCAATAGAAAAGAAAATCCTAGATGTTGCAACCCAAGAAAACAAAGACAGTGGCGCGCAGAGATAGCGACAATACGACGAAGAGCGGGAAGTACGAAGGCGGGACAGCTGGGTAGGGTTCGTCGTTGGGTTATGGATAGTGGCTTGGTGGGTTTATTGGGTATTGTTTGCTGGTTTGGTTAGCAGTGGGCTGGGTTGGATTTAATATGTATGGGTTTAATATGTTGGTGGGCAGTAGGTTGGGTTCGATTTAGTAGTCGGTTTACTGACTTGGAGTTGGGTTTGTCCTTGGTTTGGTTTGTCCTAGATGGCAGTGTGTGGGCAGTCGGTTTCTGCTACTGTCGGTGATTTGCGGTGAGAAATTGGGTTTGTTCCGGGCAGTCGGTGGGCATACTGACTTGGGCAATCAGTCGGTTTATGTTTTGTGTAGTCAGTGAGTTTGTGTTGTTATTGTTTTGTTTTGGGCAGATTATATTGGGTTTGGTTTTGTATTGGGTTTTAGGGATGCTATTTGTTTGGAGCAGTAGACTGTTTTGGCAGTCGGTGCTTTATGGATTGAGGGAGGCAGTCGGTGCTTGCTTACTGGGTGGCTTTGGTTTGGTGGGCTGATATAGTGGTTTGATTTGATGAGGTTTGATGGTGGGCAGTATGTTCGGTGCTTGGGTATTGATGTTCTCGGTGGAAAGAGGCAGTTGGTTGATTTGTCGGTGATGGGCAGTCGCCTGGTCTGGTTCGGTGTTCGGTGATTGANGCAGGTATATTGTTGTTTCAGTGTGGTATATTGATGCAGGTAGTGTATTGGGTATTGTATTGGGTCTGGTGAGGAGTTGATGTCTGGCTGTTCGGTGTTCGGTGATTGAGTGGTTTCGCTGGGCAGTCGGTGTCGGGGATTGAGACGACTTCGCTGGTTTGGGTTTGGGCAGTCGATGATTGTTTGAGTGGTGGCTGTTTGGTGTGGTTGCTGGGTGGACGGAGTGGGATGCTTGCTGGCTGTCGGTGCTACTGGACAGTATGGTGGTTGATGGCTGGTTACTGTTGCAATGTGAAGGAGGAGCAGCGGCTGGGTCTGTTTGGTTATGACGATTGGCGGAGGTTAGGGTTAGGGTTAGTGGCTCTGATACCAACTTGAGATAGTTGTGAATGAAAAGGGATACTCAAATTAAGAGTAGAACCCCGTATATATATCCAAAAATAATACAGAGTGACTTAAACATCCTTGTAGTTTAGGAAAAATATAAAAATCATAGTAAGGGTAAAAAAGGGAAAAGAAATACTAATAAACCTAGACTATCTATATTCCAACATATTCCATTCAACAGTATCAGTTGGGTCTCATGGATTACACCTTGAATGAGTCGTGAATGATGTAAAACATGGTTGAAATTTCTCACTAGCCCCAAAAAAAAAAATGATTGAAAATTCTATTTCGTCATACCGCATATTTAGGGCTATTATTAATGAAAATGTAGCACTCAGTGACTTGTCTTGTTGCAGATAGGCATGATCTCAACTATAGGCATACACTGAAATTGAATGTACGGGGTAATAACACAGTCTAGTTCCAGTATATCCTCTATGATGGCTTCTATCTTTCAAGGAGGATCCTGTCATTTAAGCTCAATTGTGAATACATGAGAGAATAACACATTCTAGTTCTGGTATATCCTCTATGATGGCTTCTTTCTTTCAAGGAGGATCTTGTCATTTAAGCTCAATATTGGCTCACCTATAAACTATCACGCTCAACTAGATGTGACAATAGGTCAAACTTTAATTTTAATCTCACACGTGAAATATATAATCACTAGTCATAATTTGTGTCTGACAGCACAGTGTTACTCGTAAATCAGTTACAAATATTTACCTATGCACAAACGCAAGATATATCACAACATTTTAGCAAATAACGATAAAAATGAGCTCACTCACCTCTTCTCACAATTTTGATAAAATATATTCTAAAAACATATCATTTAACCAACATTAACCTACATGCATAACATATATAATCAAATTTTTATGTAACGAAAGTCATGTTATAACTACTGAAATAAAGTAATTCAAAAATCTGATAAAAATATGTCAATTGACAATGTTCATTGTTGATTCAACATCTATCGAGCATGCATGGGAAACAATATAACCAATGTGAAAAACAAATTTTGAGCAGAATCCAATGAACAATTCTGAGCGTAAATAGTAACAATGTAACAAATGCAAAACAAATTAAAGCTTATATTAAAATTAAAAACAAAACTAACCTTGCACATGCACAAAAGAAAATATTGAGCATAACTCAACAAATAGTTCCAAGTTTTAATATTAACAATATAACCAATGCCCAAATTCTAAACCATTTTTGTACCTTGCACCTAAACAAAATCAGTACTTGAGCAGCACAAAATCACCAAAATTCAGTGAATTTTCAGCGGCAAGAACCCAATTCGTTGAACTCTCGAACCCAAATTATAAAAGGCTTACCCACCTAAAACCAAATACTGCTATATCAAAAAAATAAAAATAAAAACTAACCACCAAATGATTTTAATTGAAATTAGTTTTAAATTAATAGTCACGTAATCCAAATTCTCACTTGACTTTTTTTCAGTCACAAAATTTATCTATAATTGAATTCATGCTAAAAATAAATTTGTGAATTGAAGCATGAATATTGAACCATACCATAATCGAATAGCACAAAACTAAAATACTATAGGGTAAATATCAATAAAAATACAACGCTTACATACATAGTTCACATCTATGAACAAAAAACATGTGCATCTTTGCACATGGAAGNGAATAGCACAAAACTAAAATACTATAGGGTAAATATCAATAAAAATACAACGCTTACCTACATAGTTCACATCTATGAACAAAAAACATGTGCATCTTTGCACATGGAACAAAGTAAGGAGGTTGTGCATCCACGCATTGCGGCAACACATGTATATGTGCATGTGTGAAAAGAATTCCAACCCATGAATAGCATATAGCAGCAACATTCATGAACAAAAACACAATTCAAACATCCCACCGCCTCAGCCGTATCATTCTCATTGCCCAAGGGAGTAGAGATGGAGCAAAATAAAACATCCCATCGCCTCAGCTGTATCCTTCTCATAACCCATTCACCGCCTCAACCGTAATCAAAATCAGTTATGTGAATTAGTGTATTTGTTGCTCAAGTATTGAATTTTAAAAATTTTATGCTAATTATGTGTTATTTATTCCAATTTGGTTTCTTTTTTTTTTTTTATGCTAATTATGTTGAGTATGATTTTGAACTATCTCGATTGGTTACTTGTATGAATCTGCCCATGGGGTTGAACTCTATAATGGGGGTGGACTTTTAGATCAAATCCACTTGGTTATAGAACACTGTTCCGAGGATCAAGTCAAATTATACACATCTAAGGCTAAAAAATAAGCAATTACCTTCATTTGCACCGACACTTTGTGCTATCAGATTTTTTTATCGTTTTTCAAAACTGACCATGAAATATTTGTCTTTTGTACTTTGAATATTGGTTAGATTCTTTTTTTTTTTTCCTAGTTTTGCTATTAAGAAATAGGAATCAAATTTCTAGATTGAAAAATGTTAGAATTATCTTCAAAAAGGTTCCCTTATGATTTTCACGAAATAATTTTCAGTAATCATTTGAGTTTGAACAATTAATAATTTGCAGTAATCATTTGAGTTTGAGTAATTGTTATTTCCCTTATGGTTTTGTTTTCAATATGATTTGTACCAAGCAAAATCATATCTACTCTCTTGGGTTAATCTCACCGAAATAAATAAACTCCAATTCATAACCCACAAATTTAGGAAAATCAAAATCCCCAAATGGGTTAATCTCAACACCAAATTAAGAAATTTTTAATTCATAATTCACTAATTCAGAAAGTTTTAAGCTTATATTAAAAAAACTCAACTTCCAAGAGTAGAAATTAAAATGTTGAGTAGAAAACAACTGGGAGATGCAATGTAGCTTCCTCTACGACCATAATTTTGTTCAAACTACCAACTAATAAAAGGACAATCAAGCAAAATGCAATAAATTCCAAATCCAAGAAGGATATTTACAAAAAGCATAAACCAAATTCCCAGCATTCCATCATTCAATTTTTACAATTTTCAAATACAAATACACGCAACCAAGCATTATATCCATAATACTCATACACACAATTTTCAAACCCATCTAGGCTTGAACAGAATGCCTCAACTTCATCTCTTTCTAACCAAAATTTTCTATCTCACTCTCTTATCCAAACCCAAATACAAACCCAAATATACCATACTGCATGTGTGTGTTATTGGGTGTAGGCAAAGACAGAGAGGAAAGGTGGGGAGAGAGATATCGAGGAAGGGAGAGAGAGAAAGAGAGAGAGAGGTGCTGGGCGAGAGAGGTGCTAGGTGAATTATTGTATCAGTTAGTGTGATGCCCCTAAAAATGGGGGCCCTTTGTCAACCCATTGATTACCCCATAAACNAGAGAGAGGTGCTGGGCGAGAGAGGTGCTAGGTGAATTATTGTATCAGTTAGTGTGACGCCCCTAAAAATGGGGGCCCTTTGTCAACCCATTGATTACCCCATAAACCTGCGAAAGTACCCATGAATGCCGCATAACCCGACACTAAGACATAACATCCCCTTTACTGGGATCATAAACTACATAGAGTTAAAGCATAATCTCCCTTGTACCGGATACTCTCAAAAGCATAACATGTGTATGTTTCAATCTTNCGACACTAAGACATAACATCCCCTTTACTGGGATCATAAACTACATAGAGTTAAAGCCGAATCTCCCTTGTACCGGATACTCTCAAAAGCATAACATGTGTATGTTTCAATCTTTTGACCATTCCAAGGACCAATATATATTAATTTTTCCTTAATATTACTCAATTTACATCCCTTGAACAAAAGGACTCAAGGTCCGAAGGCTTGAAAATTTTATTTTAAATTTTTGAAAATTAAAGAGGACCTACCGGTAGATAATCAACATTCTACCGGTAGAAGAGCTCTCTGAAATTCTTCTGCTCGTAGATAATCAATGTTCTACCGGTAGAAGAGATCTCTAAAATTCTTCTACCTGTAGATAATCAATGTTCTACCTGTAGAACAACCCAGTTTGCCCCTAATTCAATTATTTTTCAATTCTAACTCATCCAATCTCATACAACATCCACCAAACTCATACAACATCTAATTTTACACAAAATATTATTCATATGAGTTCATTTTACAATCCTTTATACAATATTACATGTCCAAAAACTAATTACATACTTGTTTTACAAAAATGTAATTTAAAGTCACAATTCGGCTTTCTTCATTAATAAGGGCCCAAGTGAGAATCTGTAACACCCCAAAGACCACCCTGGACGACATTACAAACTAAGAACCATTCACATCATGAGAGCAACTAAATAATTCATCTATAAAGAAATTTCATACATCAAAGGTAATCTTTTACAATTTCAATCCCAAAAGAATACACCAAAACATGACGAATATATCCCCAAAAGAATATGATCCCAAAAGTAAGATAATTACATCCCAAAAGAATTAAACATAAACTTGCAGCGGAATTATAAAAGAGTCTAGACTTCACAATATTTCTAAAGTAAATTTCCTAGTCTAGAATAAAAAGTAATGTGGTTCTAAACATCCACCTCGGGATCAACATGCTCGTCTACGGGAATCTCCCAGTGTGCCGGTTGCTCAATTCCCAAATCCTCTCCTCCAGTACATAATCTGAAAAATGTAGTTTGTAGGGGGGTGAGCATTAAGTTTTGTAGCAACATTTCTCCCAAACTTGAACAAGGTTTAGAAAAANGTGCCGGTTGCTCAATTCCCAAATCCTCTCCTCCAGTACATAATCTGAAAAATGTAGTTTGTAGGGGGGTGAGCATTAAGTTTTGTAGCAACATTCCTCCCAAACTTGAACAAGGTTTAGAAAAACATATAAAAACAGTCGGTCACCTTTCAAAAATAGCATATATGGATTTTGAAATAAAACAAGGACATTTAAATAGATCTCCAGTTTAAGCAACAACAGTAATTTAATGCATACGGGAAGCCAACATACGACTAATAATCCAATCCACTATAAACCATTTCTCCCAAGTTCTTACGGAATCTCATACTTCCCAAAATTCTTATAGAAACTAGTTATGGTACAATGAACAATAACCCACCACTGTATTCGTATCTTTGGTATGAAGTAAAATCTCGCATGGATACCATCGAAAATATCATGGCCCACTTACAACCCACACAAATTCTCGCAAGGATGTCCAACCTTTAGGAAGGGCGTATGCCAACACTATGACATTGATGTGTCCAACCAAAAAGTAGTATACTAGCCCCTTTTCCATGGTAACCCGTAAGCGATAATGGTTTAGTCCTCGCAAGGCACCAACCCCATTACGAGTGGTAGGAAAAGTTCTAACCCACACGGAGTAAGAAGATGTCTACACACTCCAAGATACCCGATCAATAGTAACCCATGTTTATCCAACAACCACACAAGAGATACAATACCAACAATTTCCTCAAATAACACACAATTCCATAAATTTCAAATTTCACATGTAGTATTTCAATAGAGCACGAGAAGAAAATGCAAGAGATCATCATCAATATCATTTTAGTACTCAACTCAAAGTACTAAAGTTTTCTAAGTCAAGAACAAAGGAAGAATCAAGAAAAAAGTCCATCTCTTTTGAAAACTAGGGTTTTATATCAAAAAAATGAGATTTCATGGGTATTCAACCCTAACTTGTGTAAAACATGGTAATAATTGCAAGAAGACCAAGAAAAGATGATTTCATAGCAAATATATAAGATTTAGAGTCAAAGAATACATATATATTAGCCCTAGTATCAATGGACAAGAATGGAAGAAAATCCCCTACCTTGATGTTCTAGAAAAGGCTAGGTTTTGATCTTCTTGAAGTTGAATTCCCCTTTGATCTTATGTTTTTCTTTTCCTTTACTCCTCTCTAAGGTCTCCTAGGGTTTTGAGTGTTGAAATGGGGCTAAAGGGGTTGTCCTTAAGTATTTATAATGAAAGGAAAGCCGGCTATTCGTGACTTAAAATTTTTAGATTTTTCGAAGACTTTCCAGAAGGTTGTTCGTTGACCTTCCGGAAGGTTTACCTATTTGACAAACCATTTTCATTAAACTTCCGGAAGGTTGTCATCAACATTCCGGAAGGTTTTGTCTACTGGACAATCATCTTCCTTATCCTTCCGGAAGGTTTGTCTTCTGGACAAACATTTTCATCAACCTTTCGGAAGGTTTGCTTATTAGGCCAAATTTTTTCAGAGACCTTCCGGAAGATTTTGCCTACTGGTTAAATCTTTTACCTTAACCTTCTGGAAGGTTTTTCATCAACCTTCTAGAAGGTTTTGTCTGTTTTTCTACAAAACCTCCCTTTTCATTTCCAATCCATTCCAAACCTTTCCAATTCCAACCTAAGCTTCTTCAACATGCTTTTGTACATCAGACCTAATTGGTATAAGTTTTATTACAACAATTTCATATATTTGCAAGCTAAATTGAGTTTTAACTATCGTTTCCCAAATTTTTCCATATCAATATTTCAAAAGAATTAATAACTTGCTATATAAACCTACATACATATATAAAGATAAAAGTGCCGAGTTTACAATCCACCCCCCTTAAAGAAAGTTTCGTCCTCGAAACTTACCTCAAGTAGCGAATAAATAAAGGTACTTCTCTCACATTTCCAGCTTGGGTTCCCAAGTAGCTTCCTCCATTCCGTGATGTTGCCACAAGACCTTCACTAGTTGGATGACTTTGTTGCGTAGTACTTTCTCTTTGGTGTCGAGAATCTTCACCGGTTATTCTTCGTATATTGCTCCATCTTAAACTTCAATATCTTCCAAATCCACGACATGCGTTGTATCCGATTGACACTTTCTCAACATTGACACGTGAAACACGTCATGTTCCCCTGACAGCTGAGCTGGTAACTGAAGTTGATATGCCACTTTGCCTATAACTTTGATCACTTCAAAGGGTCCGATGTATCTTGGTGCTAATTTTCTCTTCTTGCCGAATCTAAGCACTCCCTTCTTGGGTGACACATCGAGGAAAACATAATCCCCTTCTTGGAACTCCAATGGTCTTCGTCTTCTGTCCGCATAGCTTTTCTGTCTACTTTGTGCCATGCGTAGTTTCTCCCGGATGAGTTAAATCTTCTCTGTAGTTTCCTGAACAATTTTTGGCCCAAACAAGCTACTCTCTCCAGCTTCTAGCCAACAAGTCGGTGACCTACATGGTCTCCCATACAATGCTTCATAAGGTGCCATGCCAATGCTGGATTGAAAGGTATTGTTATACGCAAACTCCACCAACAACAAATGGTCACTCCAACTCCCTCTGAAGTCCAACACGCAAGCACATAACATATCCTCCAGAATCTGTATCACCCTCTCGGATTGACCATCCGTTTGGGAATGAAAAGCGGTGCTAAAGCATCACTCTGTCCCCATAGCTCGTTGTAGACTTTGCCAAAATTGTGCCACGAAACGAGAATCACAGTCTGAACCAATCGAGAGTGAAACTCCGTGCAATCTTACTATCTTGCGGATATACAGCTTGCTCAAGGTCTCTAGAGTGTCCATGGTCTTCATTCCCAAGAAATGAGTGGATTTGGTGAGTCTGTCCACAATGACCCATATTGCATTATGCCCTCGCGACGTCCGCGGTAAACCCGACACGAAGTCCATGGTGATGTGATTCCATTTTCACTCTGGAATTAGTAAGGACTGTAGTAATCCTCCGAGTTTTTGATGTTCAATCTTCACTTGTTTGCACACCGCACATTGGGCTATGAACCTTGCCACATCCTTCTTCTTTTTCTTCCACCAATATTGGCGTTTCATGTCCCTATACATTTTTGTGCTACTGGGGTGGATATCAAACTTAGAACGATGACACTTTTCAAGTATCTCCTCTTTTAGGGACGAATCATCGGGAACACATAGCTTCTCCCCATATCTCAGTTCTCCATTTCTCAAAGACCAACCCTCCATTGTTTCTCCATTCTCCAATTTAGCTCGAATTGACGCTAAGTCAGGATCTAGGCATTGAAATTCCACAACCCTATGTTAAAGGGTAGGTTGGGCCATAAGGTTGAATAGGCATGACTGAGATCTATCTTCTCCAAACCATAGATCATAANAGGCATTGAAATTCCACAACCCTATGTTAAAGGGTAGGTTGGGCCATAAGGTTGAATAGGCATGACCGAGATCTATCTTGTCCAAACCATAGATCATAATCTCTAAGGGCATCCCTCATCTTCCATTTACTTGCAAGAACATTGAGTTCACCCCAAGACCTTCGACTAAGTGCATCAGCGACTACATTGGCATTCTCCGGATGGTAGTTGAGTGTGAAATCATAATTTTCTAGATACTCAACCCACCTTCTTTGCCGAAGATTCAAGTCTTTCTATGTGAACACATACTTTAGGCTCTTATGATCAAAAAACACTTGAAACTTTTCCCCATATAAGTAACATCTCCACAACTTAAGAGCAAAAACCACCACAGCAAGTTCTAAGTCATGGGTGTGATAATTCTGCTCATGAATCTTGAGTTGCCTAGAACTATAGGCAACCACCTTCCCTCCTTGCATTAGCACACACCCCAAGCCTCGTAGTGAAGCATCGATGTACATATCATATCCTTCTCCACTACTCGGAATAATGAGGACAGAAGCGGTTGTCAACTTCTCCTTTAAGGTGCGAAAGGCTAGTTCACACGCTTGAGTCCACAAAAAATTTTCTCATCTTCTTCGTAAGGCGAGTCATCGACATCGCTAGCTTGGAGAACTCTTTCACAAACCTCCGGTAGTAGCCTGCTAAATCAAAAAAGCTACGTACTTCGGTCACATTCTTAGGTGGTTCCCATTTTATCATGACTTCAATCTTTGCGGAGTCAACAACTACCCTTTGTTCCGACACAACATGGCCAAGGAATTTCACTTCCTTCATCCAAAACTCACATTTACTCATCTTCGCCTATAACTTATGTTCTCTCAATGTCTATAGCACAATAGAGAGATGGCGTTCATGTTCCTCGTGAGTCCAGGAATAGATTAGTATGTCATCAATAAACATGATGACAAACTGATCTAGATACGGCTGAAATACCCTATGCATTAAATTCATGAAGGCTGTTGGAACATTAGTCAATCTNGTTCATGTTCCTCGTGAGTCCAGGAATAGATTAGTATGTCATCAATAAACATGATGAAAAACTGATCTAGATACGGCTGAAATACCCTATGCATTAAATTCATGAAGGCTGTTGGAACATTAGTCAATCTGAACGGCATCACCGTATACTCGAAATGACCATACTAGGTACGGAAAGTAGTCTTAGGAATATCTTCCTCCTTGATTCGCAATTGATGATATCCTGTGTGAAGATCAATCTTAGAGTAATACTTAGAACCCCTCAACTGGTCGAACAAATTATCAATCCTTGGCAATGAATATTTGTTCTTCACTGTTACTCGATTTAACCTTCGATAATCCGTACATAACCGAAGTGTCTCGTCATGCTTCTTCACAAAGAGGATCGGGGCTCCCCAAGGTGAAATGCTTAAACGGATAAACCCAATAGTTAAGAGATGGTCCAACTACTTTCTTATCTCTTTTAAATCCAAAGGTTCCGTCCGATAGAGAGCAATTGATATGNGTACATAACCGAAGTGTCTCGTCATGCTTCTTCACAAAGAGGATCGGGGCTCCCCAAGGTGAAATGCTTAAACGGATAAACCCAATAGTTAAGAGATGGTCCAACTACTTTCTTATCTCCTTTAAATCCAAAGGTTCCGTCCGATAGAGAGCAATTGATATGGGTTCGGTTCCCAGATAGAGATCAATCGTAAATTCAATCTCTCTGTGTGGGGGTAACCCGAGTAGTTCATCTGGGAAGACATCCAAAAAATCTGATACTATCAACACCACGTCTACATGGAATTTACCCCGATCATCTCCCATTAAGCTAGCCAAGAAACTCAACTTACTTCCAGCCGTAGATTTCAAGAATTTACTACCCGTAGTAGGAAATGGATGGGAAGATTTGCGATCATTCATGAAAGTAAAAACTACTCCTCCCGGTAATTGAAAAGAAATTCGCTTGCAAAAACAATCCATTACCGCACGAAAAGTGGACAACAAGTTCATCTCAAATATAATATCGTACCCCTTCATATCTAACGCAACCAAATCGACAACCAACTCTTTCTCCCCAATGCGAAGCACACATCCTCTACACACCCTTGTTGTATCCAACCATTCTCCCATGGGCATGTCAATACTAAGGGCATGTTCCAGATTCTCAAATCCCAATCCCAAATTAAAAGCATATACAGTACGTATGAATGAGTGTGTAGCACCGGGATCAAATAAGATTCGGGCCCAAGAGTTATAGAGAAGCACGACACCTTCCACTACGACATTAGAAGCATCCTCCTCGAATTGAGTCAAAGAAAAAACTCTCCCTTGATTGGCGCTGTCGGGGGCTTGAGCTTGTAACGGTCTTTGCTATGCTGGCCTTTGTAGGGTGGCTTGTTTGCATTCGCTTGCCCGGTTGCTTGATTTGTCCTCGGTAGAAACAATGGGCATTGATTTTTTGAAGTGCCCAAACTTTTCACATGCAAAACAGTGTTGCGGGTCAGTGCCTGTCCTCTCTGGTAAGCCTCTAGCTCCTCGAGTAGTCTGAAGTCTCTGTCCGACCACCTGATCTAGGCGACGGTATGGTGCTGTTCTCTACCCTCCACTGCTGCTAGCACCAGTCCTAATCGAACCTCCCCTTGAGAAGCTATGTCATCTCTGAGTGTCTTCGGTGTCTCTCTCCTCCAGTGCAGCCCTGTCAACCATATCCCCATACTCCCTAATCTTGAGGGCCACCAACTTCTGTGACACCCCAAAATCTAGGAGTCCATTGATTACCCATCAACCCGCGGAATACCCTTGGATACCGAGTAATTCAATATCATGCCATTATGCTCTATTTACTGGGAACCATAATTTTGACGAAATTCGGGCAGAGTCTCATTTGTACGAGAAGCTCTACCCAAAACTCAACTTGTGTAATCATATAATAACAAGACCCATCCGAGATTCAATATTCAACAATGACCACACCAGGTCCAATTATAAGTAAACATTGGCCACACCAGGTCTAATTATCCATATTTATATCAACACATGCAACGTTAGTTTAATAATAGTCTATATAAGTTCTATTACAATTATTTACAAAAGATTACATGCCCAAAATATTATTTTCACAAATGTTTTACATTAACACAAAATAAAGCCACATTTGGCTTTCTTCAAACATGAGGGTCCAAAGTGGAGTCATCCACTGGTATATCTCTCCCACCTGAAATATTTTCCCGTATAGGGTGAGCCAACGCTTNTACAGTACGTATGAATGAGTGTGTAGCACCGGGATCAAATAAGATTCGGGCCCAAGAGTTATAGAGAAGCACGACACCTTCCACTACGACATTAGAAGCATCCTCCTCGAATTGAGTCAAAGAAAAAACTCTCCCTTGATTGGCGCTGTCGGGGGCTTGAGCTTGTAACGGTCTTTGCTATGCTGGCCTTTGTAGGGTGGCTTGTTTGCATTCGCTTGCCCGGTTGCTTGATTTGTCCTCGGTAGAAACAATGGGCATTGATTTTTTGAAGTGCCCAAACTTTTCACATGCAAAGCAGTGCTGCGGGTCAGTGCCTGTCCTCTCTGGTAAGCCTCTAGCTCCTCGAGTAGTCTGAAGTCTCTGTCCGACCACCTGATCTAGGCGACGGTATGGTGCTGTTCTCTACCCTCCACTGCTGCTAGCACCAGTCCTAATCGAACCTCCCCTTGAGAAGCTATGTCATCTCTGAGTGTCTTCGGTGTCTCTCTCCTCCAGTGCAGCCCTGTCAACCATATCCCCATACTCCCTAATCTTGAGGGCCACCAACTTCTGTGACACCCCAAAATCTAGGAGTCCATTGATTACCCATCAACCCGCGGAATACCCTTGGATACCGAGTAATTCAATATCATGCCATTATGCTCTATTTACTGGGAACCATAATTTTGACGAAATTCGGGCAGAGTCTCATTTGTACGAGAAG
This sequence comes from Ilex paraguariensis, assembly GCA_963454935.2. Lineage (NCBI taxonomy): Eukaryota > Viridiplantae > Streptophyta > Magnoliopsida > Aquifoliales > Aquifoliaceae > Ilex > Ilex paraguariensis. The sequence goes on along the minus strand of CAUOFW020007403.1, from coordinate 108,715 downwards.
CTCTACCCAAAACTCAACTTGTGTAATCATATAATAACAAGACCCATCCGAGATTCAATATTCAACAATGACCACACCAGGTCCAATTATAAGTAAACATTGGCCACACCAGGTCTAATTATCCATATTTATATCAACACATGCAAGGTTAGTTTAATAATAGTCTATATAAGTTCTATTACAATTATTTGCAAAAGATTACATGCCCAAAACATTATTTCCACAAATGTTTTACATTAACACAAAATAAAGCCACATTCGGCTTTCTTCAAACATGAGGGTCCAAAGTGGAGCCATCCACCAGTGTATCTCTCCCACCTGAAATGTTTTCCCGTATAGGGTGAGCCAACGCCCAATAGAATAATCCCTAAAGAGGCTACTCTCCACCTTAGGTGCATATGTGGTGTGTATAAGCAACAAACAACATTTAACAATCATTCCATACAAGAATATGCATTAAATGTGGAATGTAATCATGTCATGCCATGAAATGAGATGATACTCACTCATGCACTTAAACCCAAGTCATCACCGACTCCCACGACACAATGCAATGCCAAGGTATACTGAATCCGTCAATTGACGAAAAAATTCACCAAATGATCGTTTGAAATAAAAGTTGTTTTATTATAAAACCAAATCATTGATGGGTGTTACTCATTGTATGAGTACTTTGTAAATCAAAATCTTGTGTCTTGTTGGGCAACGGATTTTGGATTTTATACCACCGGTTCCGTACACCATACTACACTTTTCCGAAATTTCACCACAAGGGAGTGTATAACCAAGTCGCCGGGTCTTGCACCCGAGGGGGGAATCTACCCCTTCTTGCTATACCCGACACAAATTTTTCTTTCATGCAACCATGTGAATCATTCGGATTTTCAACCCAACTTTCCCGACTCCACCCATCAATCACCAAGATTGGTGTTTGATTAACCATGTATACACACACCCACACTCATGACTCATGCCCATGAATGTGATGTCATGTTTCCATGCAAATGCAATGTGATGCACCATTGCACAACAGCATAATGTTCAATATGCTATGAATGACATATGAATAATTTTCAACACATCTATGGTAAATTATATCCTAAGCATATAAATACCATATTTGTCACAATGTCAATATATATCAAAACATGCATATATCAACAAGTACATTTCAATCATAAATCATATCATAAGCATATGATTTCACATTACCACATTATCCAAGCATGTTATAGCATAATCTCATGCAATTAACACACTTTATTTCACAAAGGCATTTTATCAAACACCTTAAAGGCACTCAAGTCATATATTCACATAACCATTCCAAGTAACCACATAGCTCAAGAAATCATACTAAGTGATTTCTACAAACCATTTCAAGTAACCACATATTACAAGAAACAAAACCACTTCAAGATAGAATGTATATTCCATCCATTTCTCATATCCACCAAAACACCAACCTCATGCAAAGGCTATACAACCCCACATGCTTAAACCCCTATCCTATGAATACCATAGGTTAGAATGAACCAAAGTAGGAAAACCCTACCTCTTGAAGCATAAATAAATACTAGAACCTCCAAGAACACCCCCAAAAGCTTAAGACTTTGATTTCTCTAAAATCTCGTTTTTTGATCTTTGGTGAAAATCTTTGTTCTTGGTACCCACGCATAGCTCTCGTTGCGTAGAGCAACTTTAATTCTTGTCTCGAGTGATTTCGACCGACGGATCTTCGAAAAATCGAAAGAGACGGCTTAAGATTTTTGGTTTTTCCTTCTTTGCTCTCTTTTCTCTCTTAATCCCTGATACAGCTGGCCATAGGGGGAGGAAAAAGCTGATATTTTAGATATTTTAACCCTATTTATAGTTTTAAAGACTTGACCCTCGTCGCGCCCAGTGTCCTCTTTTGTTTAGATCCTTTTTTTGCTCCGAAATGATTCATTACATCCCGGTTTAAGTTCAAATAAATGTTATTGAAACTTTAACTTAATTTTAAGGAAATTTTAAAAAAATTCATTTTTTTTGGGACCTTTAAAATGTCATTCGTCTCGCAGTCATCTCGAACGACGTGTAAAAATCTGACTATCTTAGAATTCGATAAAATTTGACAGGGTGACTAGATTTTGTGATATGAATCCAATGACGAACTCCGTTTCCTCATCCGAGGCCTAGAACATGAGTGTTTTAAATACGCATTAGGATGACAAATTACCATTTTATCCTTTCTAAGAAAAAGTTCAAATTTTCTCGGGTTTCACATTCTTCCCCCTTTAAAAAAATTTTGTCCCCAAAATTCACTTACATATGCACATACAGTCACATGCATATGTAGCAGTCAAATAATGCTAAAAGACTATAAGAATGCACCTCCATCATCGAATAAGAAAGGATAATTGGTACGGATGGTGTCCTCGCGCTCCCATGTCGCCTCCTCTACTCCTCGGTGCTGCCACAGCACCTTCACTAGCCGCACAATCTTGTCTCATAAAACTTTTTCCCGGTTATCCATGATGCACACCGGTCCCTCCTCGAAGGTCCCATCAGCATCAACAATAAGCTCTCTCCAATCCACCACATGAGTCGGATCCGGGATGTATTTTCAGAGCATAGAGACTTGAAAAACCGCATGGACACCCGATAAATTTGGCGGTACCGCCAACCGATAAGTCACTACACCCACCCTTTCGAGTACCTCAAAGGGCCCGATATACCTCGGCGACAGCTTTCCCCGCTTACCAAACCTAACCACTCCTCTCCTAGGCATCACCTTCAAGAAGACATGATCTCCCACCTCAAAGTCCAGAGGTCACCCCCGTCTATCGGCGTAGCACTTCTGTTGGCTCTGATCTGTGAGAAGACGCTTTCGTATCAAGTCCACATTCTCAGAGGTGTCCCTGACCAAATTTGGACCCAGAGATAATCTCTCTCCCACCTCCATCCAACAAACCAGAGAACAGCATGACCTCCCATATAATGCCTCATAGGGTGTTATCTGTATGCTCGTCTGATAACTGTTATTGTATGCAAACTCCACCAAGG
>CAUOFW020007403.1:91685-105303 GCA_963454935.2 Ilex paraguariensis | reverse complement strand
AGTGTCCTCTTTTGTTTAGATCCTTTTTTTGCTCCGAAATGATTCATTACATCCCGGTTTAAGTTCAAATAAATGTTATTGAAACTTTAACTTAATTTTAAGGAAATTTTAAAAAAATTCATTTTTTTTGGGACCTTTAAAATGTCATTCATCTCGCAGTCATCTCGAATGACGTGTAAAAATCTGACTATCTTAGAATTCGATAAAATTTGACAGGGTGACTAGATTTTGTGATATGAATCCAATGACGAACTCCGTTTCCTCATCTGAGGCCTAGAACATGAGTATTTTAAATACGCATTAGGATGGCAAATTACCATTTTATCCTTTCTAAGAAAAAGTTCAAATTTTCTCGGGTTTCACATTCTTCCCCCTTTAAAAAAATTTCGTCCCCAAAATTCACTTACATATGCACATACAGTCACATGCATATGTAACAGTCAAATAATGCTAAAAGACTATAAGAATGTACCTCCATCATCGAATAAGAAAGGATAATTAGTACGGATGGTGTCCTCGCGCTCCCATGTCGCCTCCTCTACTCCTCGGTGCTGCCACAGCACCTTCACTAGCCGCACAATCTTGTCTCATAAAACTTTTTCCCGGTTATCCATGATGCACACCGGTCCCTCCTCGAAAGTCCCATCAGCATCAACAATAAGCTCTCTCCAATCCACCACATGAGTCGGATCCGGGATGTATTTTCAGAGCATAGAGACTTGAAAAACCGCATGGACACCCGATAAATTTGGCGGTACCGCCAACCGATAAGTCACTACACCCACCCTTTCGAGTACCTCAAAGGGCCCGATATACCTCGGCGACAGCTTTCCCCGCTTACCAAACCTAACCACTCCTCTCCTAGGCATCACCTTCAAGAAGACATGATCTCCCACCTCAAAGTCCACAGGTCACCCCCGTCTATCGGCGTAGCACTTCTGTTGGCTCTGATCTGTGAGAAGACGCTTTCGTATCAAGTCCACATTCTCAGAGGTGTCCCTGACCAAATTTGGACCCAGAGATAATCTCTCTCCCACCTCCATCCAACAAACCAGAGAACAGCATGACCTCCCATATAATGCCTCATAGGGTGTTATCTGTATGCTCGTCTGATAACTGTTATTGTATGCAAACTCCACCAAGGGTAAGTAATCTTCTCNACCTCCCATATAATGCCTCATAGGGTGTTATCTGTATGCTCGTCTGATAACTGTTATTGTATGCAAACTCCACCAAGGATAAATAATCTTCTTAACTACCCTTGAGCTCTAGGACGCATGCCCGTAGCATGTCCTCTAAAGTCTGGATAGTCCTCTCAGACTAACCGTCCATCTGGGGATGAAAAACAGTGCTCATCATTAACTGTGTCCCCATGGCTTGCTGAAAACTCTCCTAAAAATGAGCCGTAAACTTAGGATCCTGGTCCGATACAATAGATACGGGCACTCCATGCAGCCAGACAATCTCCCGTATATATAACCCGTAGAATGCCTCCAGTGTGAAGGTTATCCGCATCACTAAAAAGTGTACCGACTTGGTAAGCCGGTCCACTACCACCCACACATCATGACCCCGTGATGTCCGTGGCAAGTGAGTCACAAAATTCATCGTGACATGTTCCCACTTCCATTCAGCTACCTCCAAAGGCTGGAGTAATCCCACTGTTCTCTAGTTCTCAGCCTTAACTTATNGTGAGTCACAAAATTCATCGTGACATGTTTCCACTTCCATTCAGCTACCTCCAAAGGCTGGAGTAATCCCACTGCTCTCTAGTTCTCAGCCTTAACTTATTGACACGTGAGACATCGGCTAACAAAATTTCTAACATCTTTCTTCATCCCGCTCCAATAATATTGGCGACGAAGATCATGGTACATCTTCGTGCTACCTGGATGCACAACAAAACGAGAATAATGGAACTCTTNCTTTCTTCATCCCGCTCCAATAATATTGGCGACGAAGATCATGATACATCTTCGTGCTACCTGGATGCACAACAAAACGAGAACAATGGAACTCTTTAAGAATCTCTTCTCTGAGCTCCACTGACTAGGGAACCACAATTCTTCCCCTAAATCAAAGACCACCATCCGAGTGAATGGCCCAGCTCTCGTCACCTGTACCTAATCGTACTCGGTCCCTGATGGATGATAGCTCTGTGCCTTGACTCTGGGACTCAATCACCCTGCTCAGTAGAGACGGCATAGCCACCAAACTCCCCAAAGTACCCTGAGCCTAACCCATATAAAATAGCTCAAACTATCCCATAGTCTCGAGCATCTACCACTCTTGTGAAGCCACACTAGCCACAACTCCCCGTGACTTTCGGCTGAGTGCATCAGCCACCACATTTACTTTATCGGGATGGTAATGCAAAGTGAAGTCATAATCTTCAAGGTACTCCATCCACCTGCATTGCCTCATGTTGAGGTCCCGTTGTGTAAAAACTTACTTCAAACTCTTGTGGTCCGAAAGCACTTCAAACTGCTCGTCATACAAGTAGTGACGCCAATCCTTCAAGGCAAAGACAATGGCTGCNCCACCACATTTACTTTATCGGGATGGTAATGCAAAGTGAAGTCATAATCTTCAAGGTACTCCATCCACCTGCGTTGCCTCATGTTGAGGTCCCGTTGTGTAAAAACTTACTTCAAACTCTTGTGGTCCGAAAACACTTCAAACTGCTCGTCATACAAGTAGTGACGCCAATCCTTCAAGGCAAAGACAATGGCTACCAACTCCATGTCGTGTGGTGGGTAATTTTGCTCATGATTCTTTAGCTGTCGAGAACTATAAGCTACTACCCTCCCAGACTGCATCAAAATACATCTCAGCCCGTCCTTTGAGGCATCATAATAGACCGTGTACCTCTATCGCCGTTTTGGAACTATCAGAATTGGAGCCGAAGTAAGCCTCCTCTTCAACTCCTGGAATGCATTCTCACAAGAATCATTCCTCGCAAACTTGACCTCTTTTCGGGTAAACTTCGTCATAGGCGTAGCCAATCGGGAGAAATCCTCAATAAACCGTCGATAGTACCCTGCCAATTCCAAGAAACTACGTATCTCGAAAATTGACTTTGGTCTTTCCCAATTCATAATTGTCTTAACCTTCTCCGGGTCCAGAGATACACCTGAAGCGACACTACATGCCCCAAAAACTTTACCTCCGTAAGCCAAAATTCACACTTGTTGAACTTGGCGTACAACTGATGCTCTCTCAATGTCTGGAGAACAATCCTCAAGTGACCCTCATGCTCCTCCTCAGACTTGGAGTAGACCAAGATGTCATCAACAAAAAACTATAACAAATTGATCTAAATAAGGTTGGAACACGTTGTGCATGAGGTCCATGAATGTCGCTGGAGCATTCGTCAATCCAAATGGCATCACTGTGAACTCAAAATGCCCATACCGCGTTCTGAATGCCATCTTAGGGATATCTTTCTCCCAAACCCTCAATTGATGGTAACCGGTACGAAGATCTATCTTGGAATAGACACGTGCCCCTCTCAGCTGATCAAACAGGTCATCAATCCTCGACAAAGGGTGCCTATTCTTGATAGTAACCCTATTCAACTACCGATAGTCTATGCACAATCGAAGAGTTTTATCCTTTTTCTTGGCAAACAACACCGGAGCACCCCAAGGTGAAGTGCTCGGTCTAATAAAGCCCTTGTCCAATAATTTTTTGCAACTGGATCTTGAGTTCTTGCAACTCAGCTGGTGCCATCTTGTGTGGATTCATAGAGATAGGCGATGTACCGGATGCAACTCAATGGTGAAGTCTACATCCCTATATGGAGGTAATCCCGGTAGCTCATCTAGAAAAAAATCCTCATACTCACATACAACTTGAGGAAGACCCAACTCCTGTCTCGCCTCGTCTTCTAGGGTAAGGCTTGTAAGCCAACCCATCAACTGTCCGTGCCATCTAGAGTGATACACAGCCTGAGGTAAAACATCACGCTTTTCCCTCTGTAACTTGAAACAAATACCCTCCGGCGTATAAGCAGTGACCCTCTTTCGATCATAATTAATGACTACCCACCCAATGTGCCGCTAACCAATTCATACCAAGGATAACATCAAACTCGAACATGTTCATAACCCTAAGGTCTACGGTGAGTAGAATTNTGTGATGTCATGTTTTCGTGCATATGCAATGTGATGCCCCATTGCACAACAACATAATGTTCAATATGCTATGAATGACATATGAATAATTTCCAACACATCCATGGTAAATTATATCCTAAGCATATAAATACCATATTTGTCACAATGTCAATATGTATCAAAACATGANATCAATTCTCACCCTAGCTCCTAGGGGAGAACTCACTTGCAATGGTTCTTCGAAGGTCTCAACCTCTAAGCCCAAGTATTTTACACAAGATGCAGCAATAAATAAATGTGATGCACCAGAATCAAATAATACCCTTGCTTATAAGCGAGAGAGTAGAAATGTACCTTGTATCACCGACGGATCTGCTGGCTCAATCTGAGGTATCATGGCCTAGAGACGCCCCTGGGTCCCCGAAGTACCGGCTTGTAAGCCCTGGCCTCCTCCTTAAACCATGCCTTGGCCCATCTGGCCAACTTGTGGTGTCCTCGCACGAGAAGTAGTAGGGCCTTGTGCTACACCCTAGAACTGGTATTGGTTGCCCTGACCCATAGTAGGGTAGTGAGGAGCATACCGCGTCTGTGGTTACCCCACTGAAGTCCGAGACTGCGATGACCCATGACCATGGGATCCCTGCCTCTCAGGACAATCCCTCTTCATGTGGCCCGGTTGGTGGCAATGATAGCAAGTCCTCTAGCTAGCCTGGTAGGAAGGCCTCTGATTTGTCCCACCTTGGGAGGATTGACCTTGGCCTTGGCCTTGTCCCTGAAACCCTTGTGGAGTAGAAGTCCTCTACTTCTTCCTCGAGGTAGAAGAAGAGGATTAACCTTCCTTCTTCTTGTCTTTTGCACTAGACTCCCGGATGCATCTTGCATCATCCACCTCTCTCTCAATGGCCATAGCAGTCTCAACCATCGAGTCTAAGTCTTGTAGAAGAAGACCCATAATTTTACCCGGATGGACAACTTAAAATCATCCTCAAACTTCCTCACTTTGACCATATCTGTGGCCACGTAGTCATTGGCAAAACGGGCTAACTCTTTGAACCTAGCCACGTACTCCATCACTGTTATCGTCCCTTGTCTTAAGTCTAAGAACTCCCAAGCATTTGCATATCGAGCAGCCATTGGGAAGTATTTTCCCATAAAGAGCTCCTTTAATCCTGCCCATATCATTACCTCCAAGTTCTTGGAGTCCTTGACCCAATCCCACCACACTTGGGATTCTCCCTCTAGCTAAAAAGTAGCTAGCATTATCTTCATGGCATCGGAGGTAATCTCCATAGCCCTCAAGATCTTATCCACTTGTCGGAACCAATGGTCAGCCACCATAGGATCCGCCCCTCCCAGAAAGATCGGAGGATTGTGTGCCTTAAACTTCTGGAGGTGACTTGAACCTTCTTGACTCCGACTTGCACCTGTCTATGCAATAGTAGTGGCCGTAGCACTAGATTGTGGAATGGTAGTCGCCGCCGCACCAATAGCCTCCATGAAGGCTTGTTGGTTAAAGGCCGGTGATGGTGGTTGGTTGTTCTGTCCACCCAGACGTCCCCTTCCTCTAGTTCCCATCTACACACACATAAGATAACAATAGATCAATTAGTTAATATCCCAAGTTAGGGGTCAAGTATTTAGTAGACATTTACTCATTGAACTATACCGTTCATCCATTTTTTTTTTCCAAACTTCAAAGGTTATGTTTTCTAACCCCAGTGTATTCCTTTCCCTATACATTTCTATTATGCATATAATTCACATAACAAGTAACACATAGCATGTAGCAAGTAGAGCACATAACATGAAATGCATATGGAATGCAATGGTCTATACCCGTGCCCATCGAGCCCTAGGTTATTCGTATGCCTATGCTCTGATACCAAGCTGTGATACCCCAAAATCCGGGGGTCTGTTGATTACCCATCAACCCGCGGAATACCAGTGGATATCGAGTAATTCGATATCACGCCATTATGCTCTATTTACCGGGAACCATAATTTTGACGAAATTCGGGCAGAGTCTCCTTTGTACGGGAAGCTCTACTCAAAGTTCAACCTGTGCAATCAAATAATAACAAGACCCATTCAAGGTCCAATATTCAACAATGACCACACCGGGTCCAATTATAAGTAAACATTGGCCACACCGGGTCCAATTATCCATATTTATATCAACACATGCAATGTTAGTTTAATAATAGTCTATATAAGTTCTATTACAATTATTTGCAAAAGATTACATGCCCAAAATATTATTTCCACAGATATTTACAATAACACAATGTAGAGCCACATTCGATTTTTTTCAAACATGAGGATCCAAAGTGGAGCCATCCACCGGTGTATCTCTCCCACCTGAAATATTTTTTCCGTATAGGGTGAGCCAACGCCCAATAAAAAAATTCCTACAGTGGTTACTCTCCACCTTAGGTGCATATGTGGTGTGTATAAGCAATAAACAACATTTAACAATCATTCCAGACAAGAATATGCAATAAATGTGGAATGTAATCATGTCATGCCATAAAATGAGATGATACTCACTCATGCACTTAAACCCAAGTCATCACCGATTCCCATGACACAATGCAGTGCCAAGGTATACTGAATCCGTCAATTGACGAAAAAAATCCACCAAATGATCGTTTGAAATAAAAGTTATTTTATTATAAAACCAAATCGTTGATGGGTGTTACTCATTGTATGAGTACTTTGTAAATGAAAATCTTGTGTCTTGTTGGGCAACAGATTTTGGATTTTATACTGCCAGTTTCCTACACCATATTACACTTTTTCGGAATTTCACCATAGGGGAGTGTATAACCAAGTCGCCGGGTCTTGCACCCGAGGGGGGAATCTACCCCTTCTTGCTATACCCGACACAAGTTTTTCTTTCATGCAACCATGTGACTCATTCGGATTTTCAACCCAATTTTTTCGAGTCCACCCATCAATCACCAAGAATGGTGTTTGATTAACCATGCATACACACACCCACACTCATGACTCATGCCTATGAATGTGATGTCATGTTTTCGTGCATATGCAATGTGATGTCCCATTGCACAACAACATAATGTTCAATATGCTATGAATGACATATGAATAATTTCCAACACATCCATGGTAAATTATATCCTAAGCATATAAATACCATATTTGTCACAATGTCAATATGTATCAAAACATGAATATATCAACAAGTACATTTCAATCATAAATCATATCATAAGCATATGATTTCACATTACCACATTATCCAAGCATGTTATAGCAAAATCTCATGCAACTAACANTTCTTCGAAGGTCTCAACCTCTAAGCCCAAGTATTTTACACAAGATGCAGCAATAAATAAATGTGATGCACCAGAATCAAATAATACCCTTGCTTATAAGCGAGAGAGTAGAAATGTACCTTGTATCACCGACGGATCTGCTGGCTCAATCTGAGGTATCATGGCCTAGAGACGCCCCTGGGTCCCCGAAGTACCGGCTTGTAAGCCCTGGCCTCCTCCTTAAACCATGCCTTGGCCCATCTGGCCAACTTGTGGTGTCCTNTGCACCAGAATCAAATAATACCCTTGCTTATAAGCGAGAGAGTAGAAATGTACCTTGTATCACCGACGGATCTGCTGGCTCAATCTGAGGTATCATGGCCTAGAGACGCCCCTGGGTCCCCGAAGTACCGGCTTGTAAGCCCTGGCCTCCTCCTTGAACCATGCCTTGGCCCATCTGGCCAGCTTGTGGTGTCCCCGCACGAGAAGTAGTAGGGCCTTGTGCTACACCCTAGAACTGGTATTGGTTGCCCTGACCCATAGTAGGGTAGTGAGGAGCATACCGCGTCTGTGGTTACCCCACTGAAGTCCGAGACTGCGATGACCCATGACCATGGGATCCCTGCCTCTCAGGACAATCCCTCTTCATGTGGCCCGGTTGGTGGCAATGATAGCAAGTCCTCTAGCTAGCCTGGTAGGAAGGCCTCTGATTTGNCCTCTGAGGACAATCCCTCTTCATGTGACTCGGTTGGTGGCAATGATAGCAAGTCCTCTAGCTAGCCTGGTAGGAAGGCCTCTGATTTGTCCCACCTTGGGAGGATTGACCTTGGCCTTGGCCTTGATAACTGCGGCCCTGTCCCTGAAACCCTAGTGGAGTAGAAGTCCTCTACTTCTTCCTCGAGCTAGAAGAAGAGGATTGGCCCTCCTTCTTCTTGTCTTTTGCACCAGACTCCCGGATGCTCCTTGCGTCATCCACCTCTCTCTCAATGGTCATAGCAGTCTCGACCATCGAGTCTAAGTCTTGTAGAAGAAGACCCACAATTTTACCCCGGATGGACAACTTAAGACCATCCTCAAACTTCCTCACTTTGGCCATATCTGTGGCCACGTAGTCATCAGCGAAACAGGCTAACTCTGTGAACTTAGCCACATACTCCATCACTGTCATCGTCCCTTATCTGAAGTCTAAGAACTCCCGAGCCTTCGCATGTTGAGCAGCCGTTGGAAAGTACTTTCCCATAAAGAGCTCCTTGAATTCTGCCCATGTCATTACCTCCAAGTTCTTGGAGTCCTTGACCCAATCCCACCACACTTGGGATTCTCCCTCTAGCTGAAAAGTAGCTAGCGTTATCTTCGTGGCATCGGAGGTAATCTCCATAGCCCTCAAGATCTTATCCACTTGTCGGAACCAATGGTCAGCCACCATAGGATCCGCCCATCCCAGAAAGATCGGAGGATTGTGTGCCTTGAACTTCTGGAGGTGACTTGAACCTCCTTGACTCCCACTTGCACCTGTCTGTGCAATAGTAGCGGCCGTAGCACTAGCTTGTGCAATGGTAGCCGCCGCCGCACCAATAGCCTCCATGAAGGCTTGTTGGTCAAAGGCCGGTGGTGGTGGTTGGTTGTTCTGTCCACCCCGACGTCCCCTTCCTCTAGTTGCCATCTACACACACATAAGATAGCAATAGATCAATTAGTTAATATCCCAAGTTAGGGATCAAGTATTTAGTAGACATTTACTCATTGAACTATACCGTTCATCCCTTTTTTTTTTTCCAAACTCCCAAGGTTATGTTTTCTAACCCCAGTGTATTCCCTTCCATATACATTTCTATCATGCATATAATTCACATAACAAGTAACACATAGCATGTAGTAAGTAGAGCACATAACATGAAATGCATATGGAATGCAATGGTCTATACCCGTGCCCATCGAGCCCTAGGTTATTCGTATGTCTAGGCTCTGATACCAAGCTGTGACACTCCAAAATTTGGGGGTCCGTTGATTACCCATCAACCCTCGGAATACCCGTGGATACCGAGTAATTCGATATCACGCCATTATGCTCCATTTACCGGGAACCATAATTTTGACGAAATTCGGGCAGAGTCTCCTTTGTACGGGAAGCTCTACCCAAAACTCAACCTGTGCAATCATATAATAACAAGACCCATCCAAGGTCCAATATTCAACAATGACCACACCGGGTCCAATTATAAGTAAACATTGGCCACACCGGGTCCAATTATCCATATTTATATCAACACATGCAAGGTTAGTTTAATAATAGTCTATATAAGTTCTATTACAATTATTTGCAAAAGATTACATGCCCAAAATATTATTTCCACAAATTTTTTACATTAACACAAAATAAAGCCACATTCGGCTTTCTTCAAACATGAGGGTCCAAAGTGGAGCCATCCACCGGTGTATCTCTCCCACCTGAAATGTTTTCCCGTATAGGGTGAGTCAACGCCCAATAGAATAATCCCTACAGAGGCTACTCTCCACCTTAGGTGCATATGTGGTGTGTATAAGCAACAAACAACATTTAACAATCATTCCATACAAGAATATGCATTAAATGTGGAATGTAATCATGTCATGCCATGAAATGAGATGATACTCACTCATGCACTTAAACCCAAGTCATCACCGACTCCCACGACACAATGCAATGCCAAGGTATACTGAATCCGTCAATTGACGAAAAAATCCACCAAATGATCGTTTGAAATAAAAGTTGTTTTATTATAAAACCAAATCATTGATGGGTGTTACTCATTGTATGAGTACTTTGTAAATCAAAATCTTGTGTCTTGTTGGGCAACGGATTTTGGATTTTATACCGCCGGTTCCGTACACCATACTACACTTTTCCAGAATTTCACCACAGGGGAGTGTATAACCAAGTCGCCGGGTCTTGCACCCGAGGGGGGAATCTACCCCTTCTTGCTATACCCGACACAAGTTTTTCTTTCATGCAACCATGTGACTCATTCGGATTTTCAACCCAACTTTCCCGAGTCCACCCATCAATCACCAAGAATGGTGTTTGATTAACCATGCATACACACACCCACACTCATGACTCATGCCCATGAATGTGATGTCATGTTTCCGTGCATATGCAATGTGATGCACCATTGCACAACAACATAATGTTCAATATGCTATGAATGACATATGAATAATTTCCAACACATCCATGGTAAATTATATCCTAAGCATATAAATACCATATTTGTCACAATGTCAATATATATCAAAACATGCATATATCAACAAGTACATTTCAATCATAAATCATATCATAAGCATATGATTTCACATTACCACATTATCCAAGCATGTTATAGCAAAATCTCATGCAACTAACACACTTTATTTCACAAAGACATTTTATCAAACACCTTAAAGGCATTCAAGTCATATATTCACAAAACCATTCCAAATAACCACATAGCTCAAGAAATCATACTAAGTGATTTCTACAAACCATTTCAAGTAACCACATATTACAAGAAACAAAATCACTTCAAGATAGAATGTATATTCCATCCATTTCTCATATCCACCAAAACACCAACCTCATGCAAAGGCTATACAACCCCACATGCTTAAACCCCTCTCCTATGAACACCATAGGTTAGAATGAACCAAAGTAGGAAAACCCTACCTCTTGAAGCGTAAATGAATACTAGAGCCTCCACGAACACCCCCAAAAGCTCAAGACTTTGATTTTTCTAAAATCTCGCCTTTTGATCTTCGGTGAAAATCTTCGTTCTTTGTACCCACGTGTAGCCCTTGTCGCGTTTAGCAACTTTAATTCTTGGCTCGATCGATTTCGACTGACGAATTTTTGAAAAATCGAAGGAGAAGGCTTAAGATTTTTGGTTTTTCCCTCTTTGCTCTTTTTTCTCTCTTAATCTTTGATATAGCCGATCATAGGGGAGGAAAAAGCTGATATTTCAGATATTTTACACCTATTTATAGTTTTAAAGACTTAGCCCTCGTCGCGCCAAGTGTACTCCTTTGTTCGGGTCCGTTTTTTACTCCGAAACGATTCATTACATCCTAGTTTAAGTTCAAATAAATTTTATTGGAACTCTAACTTAATTTTAAGGAAATTTTTAAAAAATTCATTTTTTTGGGATTTTGAAAATGTCATTCACCTCGCAGTCGCTTTGAACGAAGTGTAAAAATTTGACTATCTTAAAATTCGACAAAATTTGACAANCTGAAACCCTTGTGGAGTAGAAGTCCTCTACTTCTTCCTCGAGGTAGAAGAAGAGGATTAACCTTCCTTCTTCTTGTCTTTTGCACTAGACTCCCGGATGCATCTTGCATCATCCACCTCTCTCTCAATGGCCATAGCAGTCTCAACCATCGAGTCTAAGTCTTGTAGAAGAAGACCCATAATTTTACCCGGATGGACAACTTAAAATCATCCTCAAACTTCCTCACTTTGACCATATCTGTGGCCACGTAGTCATTGGCAAAACGGGCTAACTCTTTGAACCTAGCCACGTACTCCATCACTGTCATCGTCCCTTGTCTTAAGTCTAAGAACTCCCAAGCATTTGCATATCGAGCAGCCATTGGGAAGTATTTTCCCATAAAGAGCTCCTTTAATCCTGCCCATATCATTACCTCCAAGTTCTTGGAGTCCTTGACCCAATCCCACCACACTTGGGATTCTCCCTCTAGCTAAAAAGTAGCTAGCATTATCTTCATGGCATCGGAGGTAATCTCCATAGCCCTCAAGATCTTATCCACTTGTCGGAACCAATGGTCAGCCACCATAGGATCCGCCCCTCCCAGAAAGATCGGAGGATTGTGTGCCTTAAACTTCTGGAGGTGACTTGAACCTTCTTGACTCCGACTTGCACCTGTCTATGCAATAGTAGTGGCCGTAGCACTAGATTGTGGAATGGTAGTCGCCGCCGCACCAATAGCCTCCTTGAAGGCTTGTTGGTTAAAGGCCGGTGATGGTGGTTGGTTGTTCTGTCCACCCAGACGTCCCCTTCCTCTAGTTCCCATCTACACACACATAAGATAACAATAGATCAATTAGTTAATATCCCAAGTTAGGGGTCAAGTATTTAGTAGACATTTACTCATTGAACTATACCGTTCATCCATTTTTTTTTTCCAAACTTCAAAGGTTATGTTTTCTAACCCCAGTGTATTCCTTTCCCTATACATTTCTATTATGCATATAATTCACATAACAAGTAACACATAGCATGTAGCAAGTAGAGCACATAACATGAAATGCATATGGAATGCAATGGTCTATACCCGTGCCCATCGAGCCCTAGGTTATTCGTATGCCTATGCTCTGATACCAAGCTGTGATACCCCAAAATCCGGGGGTCTGTTGATTACCCATCAACCCGCGGAATACCAGTGGATATCGAGTAATTCGATATCACGCCATTATGCTCTATTTACCGGGAACCATAATTTTGACGAAATTCGGGCAGAGTCTCCTTTGTACGGGAAGCTCTACTCAAAGTTCAACCTGTGCAATCAAATAATAACAAGACCCATTCAAGGTCCAATATTCAACAATGACCACACCGGGTCCAATTATAAGTAAACATTGGCCACACCGGGTCCAATTATCCATATTTATATCAACACATGCAATGTTAGTTTAATAATAGTCTATATAAGTTCTATTACAATTATTTGCAAAAGATTACATGCCCAAAATATTATTTCCACAGATATTTACAATAACACAATGTAGAGCCACATTCGATTTTTTTCAAACATGAGGATCCAAAGTGGAGCCATCCACCGGTGTATCTCTCCCACCTGAAATATTTTTTCCGTATAGGGTGAGCCAACGCCCAATAAAAAAATTCCTACAGTGGTTACTCTCCACCTTAGGTGCATATGTGGTGTGTATAAGCAATAAACAACATTTAACAATCATTCCAGACAAGAATATGCAATAAATGTGGAATGTAATCATGTCATGCCATAAAATGAGATGATACTCACTCATGCACTTAAACCCAAGTCATCACCGATTCCCATGACACAATGCAGTGCCAAGGTATACTGAATCCGTCAATTGACGAAAAAAATCCACCAAATGATCGTTTGAAATAAAAGTTGTTTTATTATAAAACCAAATCATTGATGGGTGTTACTCATTGTATGAGTACTTTGTAAATCAAAATCTTGTGTCTTGTTGGGCAA
>CAUOFW020007403.1:80383-90914 GCA_963454935.2 Ilex paraguariensis | reverse complement strand
TCCGAAACGATTCATTACATCCTAGTTTAAGTTCAAATAAATTTTATTGGAACTCTAACTTAATTTTAAGGAAATTTTTAAAAAATTCATTTTTTTGGGATTTTGAAAATGTCATTCACCTCGCAGTCGCTTTGAACGAAGTGTAAAAATTTGACTATCTTAAAATTCGACAAAATTTGACAAGGTGACTAGATTTTGCGATATGAATCCAACGGCGAACTCCGTTTCCTCATCCGAGGTCTAGAACATGAGTATTTTAAATACGCATTAGGATGGCAAATTACCATTTCACCCTTTATAAGAAAAAGTTCAAATTTTCTCGGATTTCACATTCTTCCCCCCTTAAAAAAATTTCGTCCCCGAAATTCACTTACNCCCTTGTGGAGTAGAAGTCCTCTACTTCTTCCTCGAGGTAGAAGAAGAGGATTGACCTTCCTTCTTCTTGTCTTTTGCACCAGACTCCCGGATGCCTCTTGCATCATCCACCTCTCTCTCAATGGCCATAGCAGTCTCAACCATCGAGTCTAAGTCTTGGAGAAGAAGACCCATAATTTTACCCGGATGGACAACTTAAAATCATCCTCAAACTTCCTCACTTTGACCATATCTGTGGCCACGTAGTCATTGGCAAAACGGGCTAACTCTTTGAACCTAGCCACGTACTCCATCACTGTTNACTTTGACCATATCTGTGGCCACGTAGTCATTGGCAAAACGGGCTAACTCTTTGAACTTAGCCACGTACTCCATCACTGTCNATAACACCTTCAATAGCCGCACGGTCTTGCCTCGTAAAACCTGTTCTCGGTTATCCATGATGCACACTGTTCCCTCCTCGAAGGTCCCATCAGCATCAACAACAGGCTCTCCCCAATCCACCACATGAGTCGAATCCAGGGTATATTTTTAAAGNTTATCGTCCCTTGTCTTAAGTCTAAGAACTCCCAAGCATTTGCATATCGAGCAGCCATTGGGAAGTATTTTCCCATAAAGAGCTCCTTTNGGGTATATTTTTAAAGCATAGAGACATGAAAAACCGCATGGACACCTGATAAATTTGGCGGTAACGCCAACTGGTAAGTCACTACACCCACCCTCTCGAGTACCTCGTAGGGCCTGATATACCTCAGCGACAGCTTTCCCCGCTTACCAAACTTGACCACTCCTCTCCTNGGAGGTAATCTCCATAGCCCTCAAGATCTTATCCACTTGTCGGAACCAATGGTCAGCCACCATAGGATCCGCCCCTCCCAGAAAGATCGGAGGATTGTGTGCCTTAAACTTCTGGAGGTGACTTGAACCTTCTTGACTCCGACTTGCACCTGTCTATGCAATAGTAGTGGCCGTAGCACTAGATTGTGGAATGGTAGTCGCCGCCGCACCAATAGCCTCCTTGAAGGCTTGTTGGTTAAAGGCCGGTGATGGTGGTTNCTCCTAGGCATCACCTTCAAGAAGATATGATCTCCCATCTCAAAGTCCAAAGGTCGCCGCCGTCTGTCGGTGTAGCACTTCTGTCGGCTCNTCCCCGCTTACCAAACTTGACCACTCCTCTCCTAGGCATCACCTTCAAGAAGATATGATCTCCCATCTCAAAGTCCAAAGGTCGCCGCTGTCTGTTNTAAGATAACAATAGATCAATTAGTTAATATCCCAAGTTAGGGGTCAAGTATTTAGTAGACATTTACTCATTGAACTATACCGTTCATCCATTTTTTTTTTCCAAACTTCAAAGGTTNCAAATTCGGACCCAGAGATGATCTCTCTCCCACCTCCGTCCAACAAACCGAGGAATGACATGGCCTCCCATATAATGCCTTATAGGGTGTCATCTGTATGCTCGCCTGATAACTGTTATTGTATGCGAACTCTACCAAGGGTAAGTGATCTTCCCAGCTACCCTTGAGATCTAGAACGTATGCCCGTAGCATGTCCTCTTAAACTGACCGTCCATCTGGGGATGAAAATTAGTGCTCATCATTAACTGTGTCATGGCACGCNTACCCGTGCCCATCGAGCCCTAGGTTATTCGTATGCCTATGCTCTGATACCAAGCTGTGATACCCCAAAATCCGGGGGTCTGTTGATTACCCATCAACCCGCGGAATACCAGTGGATATCGAGTAATTCGATATCACGCCATTATGCTNGGACAATCTCCCGTATATATAACCCGCAGAATTCCTCCAGTGTGAAGGTCATCCAAACTGCTAAAAAGTGTGCTAACTTGGTAAGCTANAGTAATTCGATATCACGCCATTATGCTCTATTTACCGGGAACCATAATTTTGACGAAATTCGGGCAGAGTCTCCTTTGTACGGGAAGCTCTACTCAAAGTTCAACCTGTGCAATCAAATAATAACAAGACCCATTCAAGGTCCAATATTCAACAATGACCACACCGGGTCCAATTATAAGTAAACATTGGCCACACCGGGTCCAATTATCCATATTTATATCAACACATGCAATGTTAGTTTAATAATAGTCTATATAAGTTCTATTACAATTATTTGCAAAAGATTACATGCCCAAAATATTATTTCCACAGATATTTACAATAACACAATGTAGAGCCACATTCGATTTTTTTCAAACATGAGGATCCAAAGTGGAGCCATCCACCGGTGTATCTCTCCCACCTGAAATATTTTTTCCGTATAGGGTGAGCCAACGCCCAATAAAAAAATTCCTACAGTGGTTACTCTCCACCTTAGGTGCATATGTGGTGTGTATAAGCAATAAACAACATTTAACAATCATTCCAGACAAGAATATGCAATAAATGTGGAATGTAATCATGTCATGCCATAAAATGAGATGATACTCACTCATGCACTTAAACCCAAGTCATCACCGATTCCCATGACACAATGCAGTGCCAAGGTATACTGAATCCGTCAATTGACGAAAAAAATCCACCAAATGATCGTTTGAAATAAAAGTTGTTTTATTATAAAACCAAATCATTGATGGGTGTTACTCATTGTATGAGTACTTATAAATCAAAATCTTGTGTCTTGTTGGGCAACGAATTTTGGATTTTATACCGCCGATTTCGTATACCATACTACACTTTTTCGGAATTTCACCACAGGGGAGTGTATAACCAAGTCGTCGGGTCTTGCACCCGAGGGGGGAATCTACCCCTTCTTGCTATACCCGACACAAGTTTTTCTTTCATGCAACCATGTGACTCATTCGGATTTTCAACCCAACTTTCCCGAGTCCACCCATCAATCACCAAGAATGGTGTTTGATTAACCATGCATACACACACCCACACTCATGACTCATGCCCATGAATGTGATGTCAATTCCATGTTCATATTGCAATGCATGCCAAAGGAACAATTTCTACATATCAATGTCTACCATGGCGATTTATATCATATGCAAATAATCTCCAAAATTTCATCACAATGTCAAAACATCAACTAGCATGTGTCAACATTTATATTCAACACAATTGACAAGCATGTTATTACATAATCTATGTCAAAAACACACTTAATTTAAAAGGCAAAATATAGCACATAACAGCCCACAAGAAAATCAGCCCATAGTGGCCCAAAATTTAGCCACTAAACGGCCCCAAAATAGGCCCTAAAATAGCCCCATAGTAGGCCCTAAAACAACCCCAAAAACAGTCTGTATACAGCCCCAAAAATAGCCCCTAATTAGTGCACAAAATAGCCCCAATTTCAGCACCAAAACAGTCCATAACATGGCCTAAAAATAGTCCGTAATTCAGCCCCTTAACAGTCCAAAATTCAGCCCCTTAACAGTCCATTTGAACAGCCCACATACAACCCAATTTCAGCCATTAAAATAGTCTAAAAACAATCCATTTGGACAACCCACATATAAACCATTTTCAGCCACTAAAAGCCCACTTAAGGTAAGAATAAAATCAAGGTAGGAGGGAACCCTACCTCTTGTAGCGTGTAGGAAGTGGTAGAACTTCTAAAAACACCAAAACAAGCCCAAGAACCTTTGATTCCTCCAAAGTCTTTTCTTTGGACCTTCGGTGAAATTCACTTTTCTTGGTACGTACACGTAGCCCTCGTCGAGGAGATGAACTTTGATTCTTGGCTCGACGAATTTCGACCGACGGAACTCCGGGAATCTTGGATTGAAGCTTGAAGAACTTACTTGTTTTCTCTCTTTTCACTCTCTTCTCTCTATGGCCGGCCAAGGGTCAAGAACAATGAGATATTTTTCCCAAAATATCTAATTTAAGTAGATATTTATAGTCCCGAATGTGCGGTCCACATCGCACCGCATATTTCTAACTTTCGGGTCCGTTTTTCGTCCCGAAACAATTCGTTATACATCGGATTTAGTTCAAATTAATTTTATTGGAACTTTAACTTAATTTTAAGAAAATTTAAAAAAAAATTCATTTTTGGGACCTTTAAAATGTCATTCGCCTCGCAGTCGTCTCAAACGACGTGTAAAAATTCGACTATCTCGGAATTCGACGAAATTTGACAGGATGACTAGATTTTGCGATACGAATCCAGCAGTGAACTCCGTTTTCTCATCCGAGGTCTAGAACATGAGTATTTTAAATATGCATTAGGATGACAAATTACCATTGCCCTTTCTAAGAAAAAGTTCAAATTTTCCCGAGTTTCACATTCTTCCCCCCTTAAAAAAATTTCGTCCCTGAAATTCACATACACATGCATATGCAACAGTCAAATAATGTTAAATGACCATAAGAATGTACTTCCATCCTTGAACAAGAAAGGGTAATTGGTACAGATAGTGTCCTCGCGCTCCCATATCGTCTCCTCCACTTTTCGGTGCTGCCACAACACCTTCACTAGCCGCACGGTCTTGCCTTGCAAAATCTGTTCCCGGCTATCCATGATGCACACCGGTCCCTCCTTGAAGGTCCCATCTACATCAACAGTCAACTCACCCTAATCCACCACATGTGTCGGATCTAGAGTATACTTCCAGAGCATAGAGACATGGAATATCACATGCACACTCGATAAATTTGGCGGTAATGCCAACCGGTAAGCCACTACATCCACCCTCTCGAGTACCTCGAAGGGCCCGATATACCTTGGCGACAGCTTTTTCCCACTTACCAAACCTGACCATTCCTCTCCTAGGCATCACCTTCAAGAAGACATGATCTCCCACCTCAAACTCTAGAGGTCGCCGCCGTCTGTCGGCGTAGCACTTCTGTCGGCTCTGAGCCGTGAGAAGACGCTTCTGTATCAAGTCCACCTTCTCAGAGGTGTCCCTGACCAAATCCGGACCCAGAGAGGATCTCTCTCCCACCTCCGTCCAACAAACCGGAGAACGGCATGGCCTCCCATATAATGCCTCATAGGGTGCCATCTGTATGCTCGCCTGATAACTGTTATTGTATGCGAACTCCACCAAGGGTAAGTGATCTTCCCAGCTACCCTTGAGATCTAGAACGTATGCCCGTAGCATGTCCTCTTAAACTGACCGTCCATCTAGGGATGAAAATTAGTGCTCATCATTAACTGTGTCCCCATGGCTCGTTGGAAACTCTCCCAAAAATGAGCCGTAAACTTAGAATCCCGGTCTGATACAATAGATACGGGCACTCCATGTAGCCGGACAATCTCCCGTATATATAACCCGCAGAATTCCTCCAGTGTGAAGGTCATCCAAACTGCTAAAAAGTGTGCCGACTTGGTAAGCTGGTCCACTACCACCCACATCGCATCATGACCCTGTGATGTCCCTGGAAAATGAGTCACAAAATCTATCGTGACATGTTCCCACTTTCATTCAGCTACCTCCAAAGACTGGAGTAATCCCGCTGGTCTCTGGTGCTCAGCCTTAACTTGCTGACACGTGAGACATCGGTTAACAAAATTTTTAACATTTTTTTTCATCCCGCTCCAATAATATTGGCGACGAAGATCATGGTATATCCTTGTGCCATCTGGATGCACAGCAAAATGAGAACAATGAAACTCTTTAAGAATCTCTTATTTGAGCTCCATTGACTAGGGAACCGTAATTCTTCCCCTAAACCGAAGACTNATAAGTTCTATTACAATTATTTGCAAAAGATTACATGCCCAAAATATTATTTCCACAGATATTTACAATAACACAATGTAGAGCCACATTCGATTTTTTTCAAACATGAGGATCCAAAGTGGAGCCATCCACCGGTGTATCTCTCCCACCTGAAATATTTTTTCCGTATAGGGTGAGCCAACGCCCAATAAAAAAATTCCTACAGTGGTNTCTTCCCCTAAACCGAAGACTACCATCCTAGTGAATGGCCCAGCCCTCGTCACCTGTACCTAACCGTACTCGGTCCGTGATGGNATTTTTTCCGTATAGGGTGAGCCAACGCCCAATAGAAAAATTCCTACAGTGGTTACTCTCCACCTTAGGTGCATATGTGGTGTGTATAAGCAATAAACAACATTTAACAATCATTCCAGACAAGAATATGCAATAAATGTGGAATGTAATCATGTCATGCCATAAAATGAGATGATACTCACTCATGCACTTAAACCCAAGTCATCACCGATTCCCATGACACAATGCAGTGCCAAGGTATACTGAATCCGTCAATTGACGAAAAAAATCCACCAAATGATCGTTTGAAATAAAAGTTATTTTATTATAAAACCAAATCGTTGATGGGTGTTACTCATTGTATGAGTACTTTGTAAATGAAAATCTTGTGTCTTGTTGGGCAACAGATTTTGGATTTTATACTGCCAGTTTCCTACACCATATTACACTTTTTCGGAATTTCACCATAGGGGAGTGTATAACCAAGTCGCCGGGTCTTGCACCCGAGGGGGGAATCTACCCCTTCTTGCTATACCCGACACAAGTTTTTCTTTCATGCAACCATGTGACTCATTCGGATTTTCAACCCAATTTTTTCGAGTCCACCCATCAATCACCAAGAATGGTGTTTGATTAACCATGCATACACACACCCACACTCATGACTCATGCCTATGAATGTGATGTCATGTTTTCGTGCATATGCAATGTGATGTCCCATTGCACAACAACATAATGTTCAATATGCTATGAATGACATATGAATAATTTCCAACACATCCATGGTAAATTATATCCTAAGCATATAAATACCATATTTGTCACAATGTCAATATATATCAAAACATGCATATATCAACAAGTACATTTCAATCATAAATCATATCATAAGCATATGATTTCACATTACCACATTATCCAAGCATGTTATAGCATAATCTCATGCAATTAACACACTTTATTTCACAAAGGCATTTTATCAAACACCTTAAAGGCACTCAAGTAATATATTCACATAACCATTCCAAGTAACCACATAGCTCAAGAAATCATACTAAGTGATTTCTACAAACCATTTCAAGTAACCACATATTACAAGAAACAAAATCACTTCAAGATAGAATGTATATTCCATCCATTTCTCATATCCACCAAAACACCAACCTCATGCAAAGGCTATACAACCCCACATGCTTAAACCCCTCTCCTATGAACACCATAGGTTAGAATGAACCAAAGTAGGAAAACCCTACCTCTTGAAGCGTAAATGAATACTAGAGCCTCCACGAACACCCCCAAAAGCTCAAGACTTTGATTTTTCTAAAATCTCGCCTTTTGATCTTCGGTGAAAATCTTCGTTCTTTGTACCCACGTGTAGCCCTTGTCGCGTTTAGCAACTTTAATTCTTGGCTCGATCGATTTCGACTGACGAATTTTTGAAAAATCGAAGGAGAAGGCTTAAGATTTTTGGTTTTTCCCTCTTTGCTCTTTTTTCTCTCTTAATCTTTGATATAGCCGATCATAGGGGAGGAAAAAGCTGATATTTCAGATATTTTACACCTATTTATAGTTTTAAAGACTTAGCCCTCGTCGCGCCAAGTGTACTCCTTTGTTCGGGTCCTTTTTTACTCCGAAACGATTCATTACATCCTAGTTTAAGTTCAAATAAATTTTATTGGAACTCTAACTTAATTTTAAGGAAATTTTTAAAAAATTCATTTTTTTGGGATTTTGAAAATGTCATTCACCTCGCAGTCGCTTTGAACGAAGTGTAAAAATTTGACTATCTTAAAATTCGACAAAATTTGACAAGGTGACTAGATTTTGCGATATGAATCCAACGGCGAACTCCGTTTCCTCATCCGAGGTCTAGAACATGAGTATTTTAAATACGCATTAGGATGGAAAATTACCATTTCACCCTTTATAAGAAAAAGTTCAAATTTTCTCGGATTTCACATTCTTCCCCCCTTAAAAAAATTTCGTCCCCGAAATTCACTTACACATGTATATACAGTCACATGCATATGTAACAGTCAAATAATGCTAAAAGACTATAAGAATGTACTTCCATCCTCGAATAAGAAAGGATAATTGGTACGGATGGTGTCCTCGCGCTCCCATGTCGCCTCCTCTACTCCTTGGTGCTGCCATAACACCTTCAATAGCCGCACGGTCTTGCCTCGTAAAACCTGTTCTCGGTTATCCATGATGCACACTGTTCCCTCCTCGAAGGTCCCATCAGCATCAACAACAGGCTCTCCCCAATCCACCACATGAGTCGAATCCAGGGTATATTTTTAAAGCATAGAGACATGAAAAACCGCATGGACACCTGATAAATTTGGCGGTAACGCCAACTGGTAAGTCACTACACCCACCCTCTCGAGTACCTCGTAGGGCCTGATATACCTCAGCGACAGCTTTCCCCGCTTACCAAACTTGACCACTCCTCTCCTAGGCATCACCTTCAAGAAGATATGATCTCCCATCTCAAAGTCCAAAGGTCGCCGCTGTCTGTTGGTGTAGCACTTCTGTCGGCTCTGAGCCGTGAGAAGACGCTTCCGTATCAAGTCCACCTTCTCAGAGGTGTCCCTGACCAAATTCGGACCCAGAGATGATCTCTCTCCCACCTCCGTCCAACAAACCGGGGAATGACATGGCCTCCCATATAATGCCTCATAGGGTGTCATCTGTATGCTCGTCTGATAACTGTTATTGTATGCGAACTCCACCAAGGGTAAGTGATCTTCCCAGCTACCCTTGAGATCTAGAACGTATGCCCGTAGCATGTCCTCTTAAACTGACCGTCCATCTAGGGATGAAAATTAGTGCTCATCATTAACTGTGTCCCCATGGCTCGTTGGAAACTCTCCCAAAAATGAGCCGTAAACTTAGAATCCCGGTCTGATACAATAGATACGGGCACTCCATGTAGCCGGACAATCTCCCGTATATATAACCCGCAGAATTCCTCCAGTGTGAAGGTCATCCAAACTGCTAAAAAGTGTGCCGACTTGGTAAGCTGGTCCACTACCACCCACATCGCATCATGACCCTGTGATGTCCCTGGAAAATGAGTCACAAAATCTATCGTGACATGTTCCCACTTTCATTCAGCTACCTCCAAAGACTGGAGTAATCCCGCTGGTCTCTGGTGCTCAGCCTTAACTTGCTGACACGTGAGACATCGGTTAACAAAATTTTTAACATTTTTTTTCATCCCGCTCCAATAATATTGGCGACGAAGATCATGGTATATCCTTGTGCCATCTGGATGCACAGCAAAATGAGAACAATGAAACTCTTTAAGAATCTCTTATTTGAGCTCCATTGACTAGGGAACCGTAATTCTTCCCCTAAACCGAAGACTACCATCCTAGTGAATGGCCCAGCCCTCGTCACCTGTACCTAACCGTACTCGGTCCTTGATGGATGATAACTCTGTGTCCTNAAAATGAGATGATACTCACTCATGCACTTAAACCCAAGTCATCACCGATTCCCATGACACAATGCAGTGCCAAGGTATACTGAATCCGTCAATTGACGGAAAAAATCCACCAAATGATCGTTTGAAATAAAAGTTATTTTATTATAAAACCAAATCGTTGATGGGTGTTACTCATTGTATGAGTACTTTGTAAATGAAAATCTTGTGTCTTGTTGGGCAACAGATTTTGGATTTTATACTGCCAGTTTCCTACACCATATTACACTTTTTCGGAATTTCACCATAGGGGAGTGTATAACCAAGTCGCCGGGTCTTGCACCCGAGGGGGGAATCTACCCCTTCTTGCTATACCCGACACAAGTTTTTCTTTCATGCAACCATGTGACTCATTCGGATTTTCAACCCAATTTTTTCGAGTCCACCCATCAATCACCAAGAATGGTGTTTGATTAACCATGCATACACACACCCACACTCATGACTCATGCCTATGAATGTGATGTCATGTTTTCGTGCATATGCAATGTGATGTCCCATTGCACAACAACATAATGTTCAATATGCTATGAATGACATATGAATAATTTCCAACACATCCATGGTAAATTATATCCTAAGCATATAAATACCATATTTGTCACAATGTCAATATATATCAAAACATGCATATATCAACAAGTACATTTCAATCATAAATCATATCATAAGCATATGATTTCACATTACCACATTATCCAAGCATGTTATAGCATAATCTCATGCAA